>JAOPUG010000037.1:11478937-11489072 GCA_027564375.1 Micropterix facetella | reverse complement strand
ATATATAATTAAATCCCTAATTTCATTGTACAATGGCAATGCCATAGATAGGGACCTAATAATATGCTACCATGAGTCATATAGTCATTTCTCGGTAAGCAAATCGTTACCCAATGTCAAGTCGAGTGCTTGTTGACTCAGTTGTGTCTTGAAAGCGAATGGGTAGGAAGATGTCTTACGACACCGCATCACAAATTATAGTGGAAGCTTATAAAGAAATCAATCGAGAGTTTTAGTGGGTTGACTGCTAATTTTATTGGTATACAAGTTTGGTAGCATTATACAATAAGATCTTAACTAAAGTCCAATCGATAAGGAGTTTGATGTAATTATTAATCCTCTATTCAAGAGTTTCGAAGGAAACCAGTGATAGATTGAATCCAGTATAAATAGGTCACTGAAGCTACAGGCTGCATATGGACTATTAATGTGTGAAAAGGAAGATTGTCGATCCATGGATTATGGTGGAGATATAAAGAAATCAAACATTTTCTGTTATTGGGCATGATACTGACCTCTTTTTTAATTAATCGATCGATATCTCGTAATCTTTTTGTTGCCACGCGGTTTCCATAATTCCTTATGGAAATTAATGGGCAAAGGCTATTATCACAACCGATTCGGCCTACGGCCATTAAGCTTTCGGTCTCCCGGGTTTGGTGTTGAAACCCGGGAACGAGTACACTGTGAGTAAAGTGAAATAAAACATGATATAACAATTATTGAAAAAATTACAAGTGTATCATCTCGAGGACTCGATTTGGGGATTTGTGGAAATTTCGTGATTTGTCAAACACTATTTGTCGTTTTTTTGTGTTTGACCATTATCGAATTGACCAAACTGACATTGGTGTCTAACAATGGACGCGAATGTACGGGAACAAGAAGAGATATAAGGGAGGATTGTCCATGCTTATAACATCTATAAAAAGTATCCGAAAGAGAGATTAGCGGCGACATACATACAATCCATAGTTGATAGTGGTAATTTGTCAAACACTTTTTAAAAAATGTCGTTTTGTTTGTGTATGGCCATTATTGGATGTGACCAAACAGACATTGGTGTCTAGCAATGGACGCGAATTTACGGAAACAAGAAGAGTTAATGGGCGTATTGTTCATGTTTATAAAACCTAAAAAAAAGTAGCCGAAAGAGAGATTAACGGTGACATACATACAATCCATAGTTGATAGTGGTGATTTGTCAAACACTTTTTAAAAAAATCGTTTTTTTGTGTTTCGTCATTATTGGAGGTGACCAAACAGACATTGGTGTCTAACAATGGACGAGAATGTATGAAAACAAGAAGAGTTAATAAGCGTATTGTTCATGCTTATAAAACCTATAAAAAGTAGCCGAAAGAGAGATAAGCGGCGACATACATACAATCCATAGTGGATAGTGGTTTGTCAAACAGTTTTCAAAAAAACATTTTTAATAATCACAGAACTAGCTATAAAAATACTCTTTATGAAATGTATGTTAAAATCTGCAATACTGCTTATTTATTAGAGCAATTGTATAAGTTTTTTTCTTTTCTTAATTATAGGTATTATCTTCGATAAATGTGCGCACAATTCAAAATTTACAACTAACATAGTCGAGTCTGCCTTAGTACCTACGGGCTTCGGCCTAGTTAGGCAGGCATTGTATATCACCTTTTTAAGCTTTTCATTTAAGAAATAAATCTATTCTTATTCTTAATCTGATCGGGTTAATCGTAGAAACTTTGAATATACTACCTAAACAATAATAACTAATATGTTATAAAGAGTAATTTCATTTATTTATCTAAATTTACAATTACAACCAAATTAGTAAAATATAACGATTATTCGGATTATACCAGCCCGCTAGGCTTATCTGGTCTGTATCGTACCGGTATGCACTTCAAGGTATAACTAGAACAGAGTATTATTAAATTATTAAAAACCAAAATGTTAAATTAGAAAATGAGTAACTAAAATATGCTATTCTTAGTTAGGCAGGGGCACGATAACCAATGCTAATATTCTGTATAAACAAATTGAATTCTATTGTACATAGACCTGGTAAACTTTGTAATATTGAAGATTATTACTATACGATTTTCGTCACGAACTCACATTTTACTCTTGTTTTATTGTGAAGCCACCGTTAAAAGGTTACTAATTAAAGGATAATTACTATAATAAAGTATTTAGGTATCGACTTAAAGAAACATTATTAAAAAAATTAAAACACAATTTAAAGAATTGCTATATTTTATGTTATCCGTTTCAAATCTTAGACGTTTTTCTTCATGCTAAACGACGTGCATAGCTATTAACTTATTCAGATACACAACCGTGAGCAAACTTGAATGGGAGAGTTCATTAACATAAGATAAAATTTAAAAGTTCAAACAGTCAATAGCTAAAATAGCAATTTGAATACGGAAGCGCTAGTGAGATCTAAGATAAAAGGAATCAAAACCGCCGCGCCGTGGGAGAAGTATCTAGAGATGAAGTGAATTTGTGGCTAATGTGGATTTTTAAGCTTTCTGGCTGTAAACAATCAGTAGCAGATTTTTCGTGTTATATATATTGCCGTGTTTTCTCACGTACATATAACGTAATGAAGTAATATTATTATGTACCTACGTATATGGGAACATCATTTCGCTTCTATGGATTTTTGATAACTGTATCATTAATTATTTCGGTAGATTATTGCCACTCGTACAATTTCCGTAGCTTTTGTAGTACCTAATAGCGGAATTTATAGTTTCTTTAATTTATTATATTATGTGATTGTGCCTTATATATCCATAACATAAAGGAATTGATCAACATTTCGTTATTTATATAACTTCTCTAAGTATATCAATTCAATAGAATTATGCTCCTTTGATAGAAAAATATGATTATGATTTTACAGCTAGGTAGTGGTATAATGTGATTTGTAGTTTACGTTTTATTTATCTGAATTTGCAATCAACTTCATATAATATGTACTCAAGTGAAATTTGCATCTTTCTCAAGTTTCAGATAGCAAAATATATTTTGGTCAAGTTCGTTTTCTATCCAGCTTCTCAATGCTTAATCTAATATGTTTTATGAACTCCAAGTTAGTCAATGATTTACTTATTTTACAATACTAAGGCGTTCAAAAAATAGTGAGAATAAGATACATACTCCTTGGAATAAAAACTACTGGCAGGTAAAATTAATTCATCTGTTATATTTTTTTCAGTTTTTTTTTAAAGTAGAGTTCATTTGTTTGTACTTATTGAAGTTTGTTGATGAAAATGAAAAAAAAAATGTGCAATAATTAAATATTTGTGCTTAAAAAAATATAAAGGAACGAGTAATAAAGGACTTACGAGAAATATTAGGGGTTAATGCTCCGCCATATTCTACGGTTGCGCGTTGGGAAGAACGTCCATCGAAGATGTCCGCGCTTAGGACGCCCTACGGCTGCAGTAACCGAAGAAATGGTTAAAAAGGTTAAAAAAATATTTTGTCAGATCGTCGTGTCACAGTGCGTTTTATTGTTGAAGAGTAATCATTTCGATAGGCAGTGCTTAAAATATTGTACATGGCCGCTTGGGGATGAAAAGGGCATCTGCTCGTTGGGTACTCAGAATGCTTACCGACGCGGACAAACAAACAAAACTGAGGATTTCGTAAAGTTTTTAGGTTTATTGCAACAAGATCCCGACGGTTTTTTTTTTCAATTCATAACTATAGATAAAACATGGCTTCACTATTACGATCCCGAAAGAAAACTACTGTCATGACGTGGAAAAGACCATAATTTCCAACTCCTATGACATAAGGTAATTCCATCCGCCGTTAAGATTATGGGCTCTCTTTTCAGGGACAGTCAAGGAGTAGTAGTGATTGAATATCTAGGTCATAGAGTTGCAATAACGGGGGCTTTGTATGCAGAACAAATAAACAAAATATGTAATGAAACTCGCTAAAGTTGTTTTGTTGCACTAAGATAACGCACCGGCTCACAAATTCCGAGTTGTGATGGCTGCTATTCAAGTATGCTGCTGGATTTGAAATAATGGAACCTCCTCCATATTCACCAGACCTGGCCCCTAAGGATTTCTACCTATTCCCGAAATTAAAAGAACACTTGAGAAGCCAGAAATTTGAAGCTGATGGAAGTATTTAGTCGTTGCTGTATAGGAATTTTTAGGTGTCCAGGATAATGAGATTTTTAGTAAGAGCATTTTGGGTTTAGAAAAAAAATATATCAAGTATATTAACCTTAAAGGGAGATTATGTAAAAAGTAAAATAATATTGAATAAAAGTTAACAGCTACATAATTAACCTCAGTATTTTCTCGTAGACTTTGGACGTAAATAGAAATCACGTAGTTTACCAGTTAAGTGGATCACACCCGCCTCAAATAATAAAATTTCCCCGTGCGATCTAGTTAAGTGATAGATTATTAATCTAACTTTCGTGCCTTGTCACTGTAAATAATGAACACGAGCCGATTATGATTACCCTGCGTCATATAATAGCAATAGTGCTACACGTGCGCTGCAATTGTCTCCCTAAAGATCGCAGCGAGCGATAAAAGTATGTCACATGCACTTATGAAGTTGCCTCCTATAATAATAAACTGGTATAATTAGCATGTGCACTTTCTCTCCAGTGGATTATGCGTTGGAATCCCAACTGGCTACTATCGTACCGTGATTAACGCGCAGTTCAGGATCACTAGAACCAGGTTCCATGAGAAACGCTTGGTATCGATCGAGATAAAATCTAAATCGATTTAAAGTCTGCATTATCCCCTAGTTCCGTTAAGGCTTATCGTGAATTTTCGAATCCGTTTGTGATATTAACACTGGTTTTTACTTAAGGCATATCCGGTGTTCTACCGCAATCTGTCGCTGATTAAGAACATCCGATCGTATTTTGAAGTGGAACTTTTATAGATGAGAATTTGATTGTAGCACAACCAACAGAGATATCATAGTTGTCTTTAAAGATGTGAAAATTTTCGATTTATATTGAAGGTCATTGCAATCTGCATTATCTACTTTCCTAAATTTTTCAATTAGCTACATCAAGTTTTCATGCGCCAACTAATGGCATTATGGACACAGGTATACAAATACATTCATGTACTCCACATCCTGAAAATCATTTATTGCGTAATATCCAGTGTAATTACACAACTATTCAACACAAAACTCATGCTAAATATCTTGGTCTCGTATTTGATAATACTCATGGGATGTGCATGTAAACGAGGTGGCAGCTAAAGTAAGGCGACTTATATACGCGTTTAATATACTTCGGAACGTGTTAGATTTAAAATCCCTCAAAAATATCTACCGTGCCCTAGCAGATTGTATAATTTCATACGGTATTCTAGGTTGGGGAGGGTCTACACGTACTGCACTAAATTCGCTTATGACAGCACAAAAGGCGCTTCTTCGGGTTATTGCCAAGAAGCCCAGAAGGTACCCCTCAAACGACTTGTTTGCAGAGCTAAATTTATTAGACATAAGGCAGACATATTCCAAAACAGTTCTTCTTCATTACCTAAAAAGTAAAGGTAGTGACATTCAAACTGAGCAAAAAATTGCAACAATGGGCTCCACAGCCTCTAAACACGTCGTACGGAAAACCCGAACTCTTTGCCCAAAGACACTTTGGCTTTATAGGGCCCAAAATTTATAACAAATTGAAAGATTATACCAAAACAGTCCGAAATATAAAGTCATTATATTTAAAATTATTTCTGTGAGAATTATATACTGTCAAATGTTTATTTGAAGTGTATTTTATTAGTATTTAATGTTATTATTTTTAATATTATGTATTAGTATTTTGATTATTTGTATACTTTTACTTTGTTTATATATTTTTATTTTTAGTCTCTACACCCTAGAGCCTTCTATCCATCGCGTACATCAACCCAACACTGGCAAATGCCTGGTGAGTCGATGCTGGTAATCCCGGCAAAGAAGTGCCTTTCAACGTCTTCTGTAAACACTATATTTATTTTTTATGTAATTTAAAAATGGGATATAAAATAAATAACAAAAAATACAGGATTTAACAATATATCCCAAAATTTAAAAAAGCAACGTTGACACATTTTTAACTGAAATACAACAAAAATACATCCTGTAAAAATAACCATAAAGATATTTTACAATTTTAGGGGTAAAGGAGACGACATGAAAATATATTGTAAAAAATAATAATTTCGTTTGGAGTGGCAATTCGTATAATTGACTTTTGGTGCACAGCTTCGTTGGCTCCACCGTCGTCGATGCGTCTTTCCCTTCTACTATAATTAAATCGGCCGCCAAGCTTACGATTGGCTAAATAGGCTGTCTGGCATTCTATTAGCAATCTATTTAGCAAAGTTTGCAAAATTTCCAATTAGTTTTTCCATTTTAATCTATTATTGTCTTCTTGTTACAGAATACTCTATACGTCTTAATTTAGTGTTCTATATTTAACTTGTAACCTGTAAAATTCTACTATGTAATACCGAATGCTTTAAGAAATTTGTATATCTTTTGTAATGTTTATGGATATAATAACAGAAAAGTAGCGATATACATCGGTAAATTTGGCCCGTCCAATCCCTGACATCCAAAATCGCTAAAAACCTATTCCAATAAGTTTTTATCGTCACCACGATTCCACAAATACCTATATACGCTATACTTGTTCTATCTATTGGTCAGATCATTCTCCAGGCCAGTAAACCAGGATAAACCTGCAGCAGTACCGAAATGACTTAAAACCTAATACAAAAAGTTTTCTCATCACCACGATTTCAAAAATGCCCATATACGCTATGCTTGTTCTACCTATTGGTCAGCTCCTCCTCCAGGTTAAGTAAACCAGGATACACCTGCAGCAGGGCCTGCGGGGCTCGGATCGAATGTGCTGCCATCTGGTGGCGCTTAGGGTCACCCAGAGAGGCAGCATACCAAATTTGGTGAAGATCGGTCCTCGAGAAGTCTTCGGACATGCGGACAAACAAACGGACAAATGCACAGCATGCGTCAGACTATTTTGCCGTCCTACGGACGGGCCAAAAATGGACTTGAGTGTTGTAGTGGAATTGATTCTAGTTTTTCTTCAGTTACAATAGTCTACTAGTATCTTGAACAATCGTAATCATACATATAAAGTACAGAGTGCTTCTTTGAGTGCCATAAATTCATAAGTCAATGGTAATTCTGTTCAATAAAACAATCTGAAATATTCATCGGCCTGATATTGCAGTTGTAGGCGCCCGAGACTGCCGAGTCTGCCGAGTCTGGCGAGACAACCGTTCGGCTGAG
Source organism: Micropterix facetella (assembly GCA_027564375.1). Classification (NCBI taxonomy): domain Eukaryota; kingdom Metazoa; phylum Arthropoda; class Insecta; order Lepidoptera; family Micropterigidae; genus Micropterix; species Micropterix facetella. The sequence goes on along the minus strand of JAOPUG010000037.1, from coordinate 11,481,770 downwards.
ACAATTTGTTAGGGTGGGACGCGTCGGCACCGGCTGAAATATATTCCGGGCGTTCAGGCATTGGTAATATTGAAATTTCATAACGGATGTTTTCCCTGTCACTGCACAAGGAGGTGAGCCTCTCTCTCTCCATGCGAGCTGTGCGCTTTTCTTTCTTTTATTTTTCTTAAGGCGACGGGCGGGACGCCGCGCCTGCGACTGATTCCTTAGCACCCTGCCATAGATCGTGACAGATCTATGCACATATACTAATGCAATAGATGCGTCTCGTCTTTAGAAGCAACCAATTCGTCCCCTTTGTCGTGTAAATATATTATTGGTGCCATGTTTTGATGATGAAAATATCCTGTTGGAAAGCGAAATGCGGGGAGCTGTGGCACAGTCGATAAATTTAAAGTGTAATTACCTCAGGTCTATCATAGAAATAAATGCCTTTTTTGCAATGCATCAGCCTGATCACTAAAGTCATCACTTTTAAAATTAATATATAACATTATTTATGCGAGTATAGAGAACTCTACATAACGAACGAACATAGTTTACAATAAACTAAGAAATCAAAAAAAAAAGAAATTGTTAAACATGTCTTTGTCAGCTGGTAACTTAAAAAACGGCAGCGCAAGATTTGACACTAAAGATATCAGACATCCATAAACACAGTAGTATTTTCGCGTCAAAAATTAAGTTGTCAGCCATAATTTTTTTCAATGTCACAGTTTGTGTTACTGCCTAGTGCCAAATGTCACGTAAGGTCGATTTTTATCTAAGATGGCTGCTTTCGCATCAAAATTTAGATTTTTTATCAGGGTTCATTTTTGTACTACGTATTGAAACTAAGAATAAGTAGTAATTATTATTAGGAAACAACATTCTTTAATCAATAAATACTTCAAAGCAGATTGGATGTTCGACCAGTTTGGTTAAATGTGATTTCTATATATTCATATTACAGAAGCATTACAGAAAAATCAGGTCGGGTTTTGATCACAACCTTGACGTCTCTATTTTTAGCATACCACGTATTTTTCATATAATGATTATATATATATTTTTCGAGTGTCTATGAGTACATACATCGATAGATCCGCCGAATACATCGGATACATCAAACAATATCGAATTACCTTCGTCCCGTTCATACCTCATATGTTTGCAGAAAAATCAGGTCGGTATTTGGATCACTTTGGCAACCTATATGTGTCTATCTTTAGCATATGTACTAGTTAATTTACTACGTTTATATTAGATCGCTTTCTTGTTTGTCTGTTTGTCTGTTTGTCTGTTTGTCAGGTGTCTGTCTGTTGGGTACGAAGTTTGCAATCGATTTTAAACTGACTTCCTGATATCCGATAATACTGAAATTTGCACACACCGTTGGAGTTGTAATATTTTATAATTAAATATCCATTATTATTATGAAAATAAACGCACTATAAATGGAATTACATGAAAAAAATCGCTAATTTCTAGTACTTTTCCACAGACACATTAACTATCCTAAGTAGGTCGGTACCTAATACTTACCTAATAAAAATACCCCTCTTGATGCGAATATCATTTGATTTTTGGAAAATAAACCATTGATCAATTTAATAAGACAGGTTTACTTGCCTAATAAATAAGTAATTATTTTCTCTATCATGTATATCGAGCTTGGTTGCACCTAGAAAATCTATAATTAGTCACCTATAATTTGAGGACGTACGTATAAATTGAAAAGCCAATAGATAAGTCAAATAATATGTATATGTGAAAAATGCGATCAAACCTTTCTAAAAAAATAGTTTATATAAAATCAGTTATGTATGTGTCTGTGTCGAATGTGATGATGCATTTTAATGACAAGGTAGTTTTTACAAACTTTCAATTTCACACTTTTCACAGAGAATAAGTAATTATTGTATCAGTAAATGTCGTCACTGGCGATAATAATATTAGGAATTTGATACCCTAATGCATTAAGACATGAATCTCGAGGCCGCTATGACAGATGCGCAGATGTCCTGCCGTAGTTTATGATTTTGTGTGACCGGAGGAGAGTACTACTGAAAATATTGTTAATATCGCTGAGCTGATTTTCATAATATTATAATATCTCATTTATTTTACCCGTCACAGGCAGAACCATAGAATCTGCCTCTAGTCCATGATGAAATAAGTTTTGGTTTCTTGAGGTTGTTACGTTGTTGCGACTGATGCATGGGTCAGGTTTCAGAGTCGTGTCAGACCGTTTATTAAAAATAGTCAATGCCATCGCACAGATATGCTGCTTTAAATAATAGGCACAGGTTATCTGTAATAACGCCTGAGTTATACTTATGTTCAGCGAAGCGCCTCGGTTGTGTTTAACGTTGTGGCTGCTGATTCGCTACATTAACTTCCATCGGTGTGCGCAGGAAGTCTGGTTCTAGAGCGAGCGCGCCTCGCTCCACGAACGCCCTCTGACATGTGTGCGTCCATGTCGACCTAAAATTCTACACCTAATTTATTGGGAATGAACCGCCATCATGGCCCCAAAATGTGACAGCGGGGACTCTTCTAATGGCACTTTTTTCAGCCACGTTCTTTATGGGAGCGCGCAATCAGAGCTTTATCTTATGCGGCGTTAACTAATTGATATTTTTTTGTGGTCTATCTGTATTTACTATCTACCGTACGAAATATGTGTGTTTATATATATTGATAGTAATATTTGTTACGTTATCACGTGATACAATGATGGAATAACGCATAGTAACCATTGCCCAGTTTATTTTTATATTTTATTTTATTTATTATGGGTAAACTCACAACCGTTATTTAAACAGTTATGTAATATAGCAATAAATGAATG
>JAOPUG010000037.1:11309035-11323873 GCA_027564375.1 Micropterix facetella | reverse complement strand
TCCCTGTCTCGGAAGATGGCCGTTATTGTAGAATTAACCGTTCCATGGGAATCAAATATACATAATTATTTCCTTCCAAGAAAAAATATCTAAAACCGTGATTTCCGCATCTCCAATTCTATGGCTTCGAAAGTGGAGTGAATGGGGTGGTAAGGTAAACGCTCACATGTGGCAAGACAGCTGTCCTAAACCTACCACAGTCCGGAGGCCACCGCTCACCCACCAGAAGTGTAAAAATAGTATTATGATGGGCCCGACCTTGGTCGGTGAATTCCATGGCAGCCACGTTTCTACTTACAACATAATCTCCTTTGACCTCAATACACTTTGTCCATCATTTCTCCAATTTTTTTATCCCTTCTATAATGAGATTTGTCGAGATCCGCAAAAAAATAGGTTGTTTGAGCGATGACTGCATTGTTGGAGCCAAATCTCTTTCCCCCGAGCAATTTCTTTAGGTTTGGAGATAGGAAATAATCACTGGGGGCTAAATCCGGAGAATATTCTAAATCCGGAGAAATCCAGCAGATGAGGGAGCAATTTGTAGGCCAATTCATGAAATGTCGCCATGGCGACTACACACTTGTGCACCGCCCATGCATTGTCTTGGTAGAAGAGCACTTTATTTTTGGCCAGATGCGATAGTTTTTTCAACAAAGCGTCGTGTAACCAGTCCAAGTGGGCATAATACTCGCCGTTGATAGTCTTTCCCTTTTAAAGGTAATCGGTGTGGATTATGCAGCGTGCATCCCAAAAAACTGTCGCTATGACCTTGTTGGCCGACAGACCCACCTTGGCCCTCTTCGACACAGATTTATCCAGAGAAACCCACTCTTTCGATTGCTGCTTGGTCTCCGGTGTGTTATAGTGGATCCATGTTTCGTCCATGGTTATGAAACGGCGCAAAAAGTCATCCAGATTGCGGTCCAACAACTCCAGTCCTTCAAAGTTGTCACACGATTGCGTTTGTGGTCAATTGTGAGCAAACTGTGATTGTCTGTGATTGTGATAAAAAAAGTATGATCTTTCAAAATCAAAACCACTGAGCCATGTGATATGCCTACGGCTTCTACAATCTCGTTCACTTTCAATCTCCAATTGATCAACATTGTATAGTGGATTTTTTCAATTTTTCGGGTGTAGTGACCTCAATTAGGCGTCCAGAATGTCCAGCATCACTCGTGCTTGTGCGTCTACAACAAAATTCAGTAAACCACTTCTTTACCATTGAAATTGATGGTGTAGTATTTATCAAGCTTATCCTTAGTATAGTATTTAAGCTTATCCTTAGTATAGTATAGTATAGTATAGTATAGTATAGTATTCAAGCTTATCCTTAGTATAGTATCCTTAGTATCCTTACTTAGTATAGTATCCAAGGTATAGTATTTATCAAGCTTATCCTTGGTTTGAATAATGGTTTTTTGCCGCAAAAAATGATGAATTATTGCAAAACTGTCAAACACAAACTAAATGATTCAACTTGCTCAAAATTTCATAGTCTATCGACAGATGACAGTTGACAGGAGTAGCGTGCCATTCAAGTTGTAACGTGGGAAATTCAAAAAGACTGACTTATTGACCGACACTCGTATATGCAAATTAAATAACCTAATGACTATAATAGTTTACTATAGTCTGCTCTTTTACAAACACATTGAAACTCTCATAACGAGCATAATTCGTTCCAGAATGTTACTCGTAATGTGAAACAATTTTTCCCATATAAATTAATGTAAAATAGGATAATGCCTTGCCTACCACGTTGAAAAAAAAAGATTTTTTTTTTGTTTGTAATGTTTAAATTCAAAGAAAATTGCTTGTAAATTGTTAAAGAGCATAAATCATCTTCATCTTTTATCGCGGAAAGAACCAACCTGAAATGCGATTTCGATTTGCAGAAAACAATTTTTTTTTTATTACATATGGGTAACCGTTTTATAGGCATTCTTGACACCCCCTTTGAAACATATCTGTTTAATCATGCCCTTGTTCTTGAGAATAGTGAAAATCATTGATGGAGACTGATGTATGTCCGTGCTAGATTGCGTGCTACACTCACACCTCCTCGCTTTTCAATGATTTTATGTTTCATTTTTAGTTTTTTTTATTCTCTTATAGCTGTCTTTTTCTTCGGGGACATTTTTGCAAGGATTTTTAAACTTTGCACAAAAAATCACAAATAATGTCTGAACCCAAATTTGGAAAAATATGCGATCACAAGCGACACTAAAATGCTAGCGGCACGTAAACAGACTGATGCACTGGTGCGCGGAAACTCCCGGCGTACAAATGGCGCGCGGAAACACCAAGCGAGTGATCGTGAAGAGCCGAGACTCATTATGCGAGCTATTTTTTTACTATTTGTTTTACTCATTATGCGAATTAGTAGTTATGAGAGGTGCTCGTTATGAGAGGTTCCACTGTACAAGAAATCTTATCAGCACAAAAAAACACAAATTAAAATGTAAACTTGATTTATTTTTTAAATGACAGTGAAAATATATACAAGCCCAGCAGTAAAAATGATTATTTAAAGTAAAATAACTTGACCCTCGTTTAGACATAATAATGCTAACAATAAACAAAGCACATAAGCATAATTCTAGCGCAAAAGTATAACATAAAATATCCTCAATTATTCTCTTAGCGGTTATGCAATGATAAAATCAGATCTACCTGCTAATTTGAACAATACATCGTATCAATTACAAAGAACTGCTCAGAGGGCAATGTTGAGCATCTCACTGTTATAGTCGGGCTAGGCAATCGGTATATAGACAATTTAAAATCCGTTGATGGTAACCTTCGCACAACTGTTAAATTAATTTCTGGGATGGCTCGTTTTTATTTCTTTGTTTTCTCCATTAATACGCAAAATTCATTAAAAAACATCATTATAAGGTTATTTTCCAACATTATTTCTTTGCTTGATGTAAATAACGCATGTAAAATGCAAGCAACCAAAATATGCAGCATTGAGAATATACACAGACACTGTTGTATGTTGACTAAATAAGTTTTGATACATTATTCAAATATTTTGGTCATTAGTTGCATTGATTTGGGATTTTTTGCAGTTTAACCCTCTACTTTAAAGACATTTAAAACACTACTAGGTTTGACCATTTTAAAGCTAAATCCGATATAAGATTACGCCAGACACTTGAATTCATTTCTATGGGAATCAAATATGCCAAAAGACCACGAGTACAAATTAAACAAATACCATGATCTTGCAAATACCGTCACCCGGAATGGCTTCACTGTTCACCTTCACCCGGTGGAAGTTGACGCTTGTGTCCTCCCAGCCAAATCTCTATTTCACCCCTTTTAGGATCTTTCTCCAGGAAAATAATTAACTCCTTCCTAGAAAAACTATCTAAAATCAGAATTTCCGCATCTCAAATCCTATGGCTTCGAAAGGGAAATGAATGGGTGGTAAGGTGCACGCTCTTACTAGTGTATTTTTAATTTTTTTAAAAATAAGACTGCAAAAAAACAGTAAAACTGCAAAAAATCCCCGATTTTTTACCCATTATTAAAGAAACACCCATTATTAAAATCCAAAATTACATACCAAAATGTGGCCATTTTGATAATGTGTTGAAAATCACACAAGTATTGCATATAAATTAACATTCTTTGCAAATATTTACTTTGTTCTCAATTTTGAACAATTACATATCTGCCTACCCCCATAAAATTATCACATATTCCTACTATGTTTGCATTAACAAGATAGGATAGGACAGGCAAGATAGGCTAAGAAACATTTTCAAGATTGGGGACATATTACCAAAATTGGATTTTCAATGTGAATATATCTCACCACACTGGCATGATTCGCTAGCCAGACTATAATAACTCGAACACAGTTAACAGTTAGAGATTTCGAGCGGGCTAAGAGACCACTGCCTTCAAATTTTTATTGTTTGTACTGCAATATTTTATGCCTGGGTCACACTAATGGTCAATGTCGATGCCCATTATCGCGATAAAAACCGGCATAAATTTTTCCTGAAATGAATGCGATAAACTGAGTGGCCACATTTTAACGGTCAACGTCAATGCCCATTATCGCCATAAAAAACTGCGTTAAATGTTGCACAAATCAGATGGACGCAGAAGCTCATACACTGTATTTTATGAGTGTCAATTTTTATTATATTAACATGTTTTATTATTACTGGTCCAAGATAGTGGATGACAAAAATGCACAGGAAACTGCGCAGTTATCGTCGATCAACAGTTGCTCCGGGGGGAAACAGACACGTCTTACCCCAAGGCGCTACGGCGCACAATGACAAACGTAGGTGTGGCCACTATAAGCATATTTTATCACGATAAATGTCTTTGATCTGCCAAAAAATGCCACCATCCAAGGTATCGCCTAACGCAAAACGACATTGTTAATGCTGTCGACAAATTATTGCACTGTCGTGTCTACACCTGAGTCAGGCGTATTTTTTGCCACTTTTTTTCTCTGTCCTAAGTTTTTTTTCGATCTTAGTGTAATTTAATAGGATTATTATAAGTGTAATGATATGTTACTTACTGGGAAAAACGATAAATGACTATTAATATATATACTATATATAGAAATAAATATTTTTATCTCAAATAGTGGTGAATTTTGCTTAAAATGATGTTATTTTTTTAACAGTTACCTGAAATTCCATGTCACTATGGAATTCCACTTAAGTTTATTGTTTACATGATTATTTCATTGAGGTATGTATATAATTAGCTTTCTTCAGTGTTGTTTTCGTTAGTCCATTCAAATTCTAACAAGGAAATTTTAAAGGTTTTCCTTTTTTGTATGAATTTTAAGGTTTTACGTCACTCATTTTCGTAACCAGTTTGCCGCCCAAATGTAAAAAAAGCAGTTGGTAGGAATTCATACCACGGCAACACTGCCATCGACTGACATGTCAGTATCAAACCATTAGCCACCAATTTGTTGCGTCATTCGGCATTTATCTATGTGCGGGGTGATATAACCTTTCTGTTTTCTGGACTGGTTTTTCATTGATTCAAACATAAGGTTTCATATTTTTGATTCCGATTTCACATGACCATATAATATTTCATCAAGCGTAATAGCATAGTACTTGTTTTCTCAGGAAATGTTACAGATTAGTGACTTATCGTAACATTAATGTCATACTTACAAAACATGCTACATAAAATTTACATCACGTTACATAAAACAGACATAAAGCCTTATCCACATAACTCGGAGTAATATTTTACTGATGATATATGTATTTTCACAGATGCCGCCTCAAAAAACTGCCGCCCAAAGAATAAAGCAATACCGGGAGAAACTAAAAATTCATAATCCCGAAAAATATAAAAAAATAAAAGAGCAAACAGCTGCAAGAGCTCTTGAATATTACGGGGAAAAAAATTAAGAAACTTAACAGGACTGAAAGAAGAAATACGACTAAGAAAAAAAGAACACAAACAGAATGCTAAAAATCTCCAAAGCAAGACAAAGGACAAAAATGAGTCAGAAAACCTACATCAAGAACCTTTTTAACAACTTGCTAATGTTGGGACTCGCAGAGATACTAGGAGACTCCAACGCAGGATGGAATATAAGTGAAATAAGAAATTGGACAATTACAGAAGAATATGAATAAAATGTGGTGGATTCAAGTCTCTTCAAATAAAATAAATGAATTAGATGAAAGATGTCAAAATCTAAAAACAGAATTAAACTCCATATAAGTGCAAAATACTGAAACAATAAATGTAAATAAATACACGCCACTGAAGAGAACAGAACAATTCATTAATGACAATTTGAAATACATTAATTCACCACAAGAAGTAATTGTCAAGAGGACATTATTGGAGCATAATGCACTTAGATTCATTGAAGAATAAATTCTCATCTCTAAGACCAATAAAAAAACCCCTAAAAGAAATAGTAAATAAATATAAGCTGAAAACAAGATTGACGCAGTCTTTGGGCCTGAAGAGTAATTTTAGGAAATATAGGAGTATTAAACACAGGACAAACAATGTGATGAATACAATTTAGGAGTTTTACACAAGAGACAATGTGAGTCGGGCCAGTGCTAGTAAAAAAATCAAAATGCAGAAGAGATATTTACTAGCTAACTTGAAAACTTTGCACCAAAAAATTGTAAATGAAGTTAAGAATATCAGTTTCACAAAAAGTTCCTTGCGGGAATCAGCCAGAATGGCACTGGTCTGGGGTAAGGCAGACAACTATGAGGGATGTGGACCTAAAAAAGTCCAACCTGCGAGGAGATTACGACAGCAACAGTATGGATCATGCTGTTGGCCTTCAATGCCAAAATGACTGGACAACAGTTGAGGACTTTTGCATTCTCCCTCCAATGCACTGGAAGATAATATGCTATGACTGGACACCAGAGATGCTGAAATTTTATCTAAATACCTTTCAACATACACCCAGATCCCAGTAACCTAACTTGTTAGGGCTATTCAGAGGATAGTTCTTAGTTAAGTACTAAAGCAAAGTTCTTTAGACATTTTAATTTAGCTTTTTAGTTACCGAAGTTAATTCATAAGCTGTTTTGGTTCTATATTTAATAATATTTTGTATAGGTACTCTACTTTATTTTCTATAATTATGTACTAAGTACTATTTCATTGAATGATTTGCAATGTTCCACAAAAATTATGATCCGTGTTTGATTCCACTTATTTTATGACAATAGTAAACTAAATCTTTGATTCCGCATAGTTAGTAAAAGGCGTTATAATTTTATGTTATATATTTTACACAACTTTTATGTTATCAAGATGTAAAAAAATTATGTCATTTTTATGTCGTATGTGGAAAAAACTACAGGCTGACCAACCTATGTTTAATGTGCATTAAAACGATAATCAACAGCATTTGCCATTAGTGTGGCCCTTTACATTACATTGGCCTTGCGTGAATGACAGGCGTTTTATGGTTAGCCAGTATGGAATTTATATTCTGCATGCCTGCAACTCAAAAATTGCGAAAAATAACAAAGCAAAATTGCAGTTGGCCTCTTACACCTAGCATTTGAAGTATTAGTGTTCATGGCCCTTATTCGATGTTCCGACAACTGAACGCTTGTTCAATAAGTTATATTGTAATCGTAACAATTTGCACATTTCCACTAATCTAGTAGTGGCTCGGCATCATTGAAAACCTCGGCGGTGTCTTCCATACGGCGCTAGATGTTCTTTTGAGAAATTTCTTATCAATTCCAGGGAAAATTTCTTCCAATCGAGGATTGCGCCGACATACAGTAAATAGTGTATCCAACAGTTCAGGATTGATGTGGTACTGTCGCGCGAGCGTCCTATTCAACATCTCCGCTGGAAACAAACAAGAATTTATATTAAAAATATTACAAAATAGAGAAACCTATTTTCAGAAATAGTTGCAGCATTCAAACTTTGACTGTTATTTAAACTGAATAGTGAATTCGATTCAGGCCGAATACTGAGTAATTCAAAATAAATGCTGTGGCGCCATTTAATATATTGAGTGCCCAATGAGGCCGATCGGCGTCATAGATATCGTTCTCCCAGTATCCAAGATCAGCATCAGTGTTTGGACGAGTTGTATAGCTCTGAAATTAGCGGGCATGGCTTGTTTGACACTATAATGTTAGGCACTATCGAAATTACTTGATTTGACTTCGCAGTAGTGATATTACTTTCTTCAGGTGCAGATAGATGAACAACTCGCTCGTCTTTATATCGATTCAAAATATAAACCAATATCAAAATGACATGAATAGGGAATACCCAAATAAATTGCGCACGGTTGGCGATACTGTCACCTGTGCGTTCTGACGACTGCTCTTTAACATCGCTCAGCGCGGCATCCAATTATCACTCGTCGGAATCCGTGAGTGGAGAAGATGTTAAACCCTTAAAAGTACTCACTTTCTGCAGGCTTTTACTAGGCCACCGTGCAGTGATGTATAGCCCTTTACGTAACCTCCTATTTAAATAGCATTTTTTAAGAAATACCAGATGATAATAGAAATTTTATGGCATATCTGAGACTATAAAAGGAACAGCAAACCTGCCCGCTGGCAGATAGTTGAGAAAATTGTATTTTCACTTTACAATTTACCACTCCTGCACTTGTATAACTTCCCTAAAATAAATATAGCAAAATAGAATAGTAAGATTAGGTTTTCACTTATTCACTGTCTTTATATTTTTTAGCATCTCAGCCAATACAAACAATCTCCGATCAAAATTATTCCAATATTTTAGTTAAAGTACGTTATATGAATTATATTAGGGGCTATTTATTAATTACGTAAGACGATTTAGGGGGGGGGGGAGGGGTTAGATAGTTCTTACGTAAGGTCAAAAAAAAGTAAGTACAATTTTATCTTATTTAACCTGTTAACCGGGGAAGTCCCTTTTTAATTACGCAGCATACAATGGGCGTGCACTTTTTCATACACGTGTTATTATGTCACTTCCTAAATTCATGATTTACTCCATGTCTTAAATTCATGTTAAAACACATACCGATGACTCACACATTCGTTAAACGAAAAAACAAGTCCCACCCGTTCAAGGTACAACATATATTTCGAGGACGTTTCTATATGTCTTACTTATAGTCGATACTGTTTATGTTTGACGTATATATGTCATGCTCGGTTAACAGGTTAAAATATCATTTTATATTTCATAAACAATTTATTCGTAATATTGGTAGATACAAAGAATTATAATTTTTTCTTACAGGAGAGGGGGGGGGGGGGTCTGAAAGTTGTAAAAATTGTCTTATGTAATTAATTAATAGCCCCTTAACTGTCCCAACTGCCAGAATGACTGAACAGTTAAGGGCTTTTGTATTCCTCCTCTATTGCAGTAATATTGTTTGACTAGACACCAGAGATGCTGACATTTTATTTAAATGCCTTTCACCATACACTCCCAGACCCCAGTAACCTCGATCGTTGGAGCTATTCAGAGGATAGTTCATGTCCCCTTAAATAGCTAGAAACATTTTGGCTGGCTGCAAGGCGGCTTCAGATCAAAGCCTGACAAAGTCCTTGCTGTTATTCCCACATTAATTAGCCTATATAAAACTGCAATTTCCGTATCTCAAATTCTATGGCTTAAAGGGGAGTGAATGGGTGGTAAGGTGGGCGCTGACATGTGGCAAGACAGCTGTGCTAAATCTACCATAACAGGTCATTAGTCTGGAGTTCACCACTCACCCTCCAGAAGTGTAACAATAGTGTTATGATGGGCCCAACTCCAGTCGGAGAATTCCATGGCAGTTCTGTTTGTATTTATGTGATCATTGATCGTGCAGGACAGCGAGATTCAAAATAAATTTCGGTTAAACTGTAGCAATCTGTGATTGTTTTAGTTCGCCTCTTGATCTTCCAAATAAATCTACACGATTCGGCAATGCGTTGACTTGTTGTACGACTCTCAATGGGGCTGTATTTGTCTACATCAGCTCGGCAGAGGCGGTGCATATTAAGGATAGCTGCATGATTGCAATTGGTGTAGGGCACATATTATTATTATTATTAGCTATTGGACATGCATCTTAAGCTGATGAGCTCAAATCTGTGTTTTGCTGACTGTACATATCGTCTAGTTTACACTGGTTCAACTTTGTGTTTTGCTGACTGTACATATCCTTCAGTTCCAAATGGTTACATTGCATCTTGTGCCAGATGGCCACTTTTGTCATCTCGGTCAGTCCAACAACATTATTCAACAAACACTGTAATGCAGGCACGGACTCGTGCCAACAATGGTATGGCAGTACCCTTCAAACCATCAATACAGTTTATGTGGGATGGCTCTAAAGGGAAAAAACATTACACTACAAAACTTTTCGCAATAATCGAGAAAGCTTCAATTTGGATTCTGGTTTCAAAACAGTAAATTTTTCGGAAAGTCTCTGATGCACTCTGTCCAGATATAACTCGTTACTCCCTATCTCGGAAAATAGAATTGTAGTATTTTAAAATTGTAGTATTGTAGAATTAACTGTTACATATGAATCAAATATCCCAAAAGACCTTGAATACAAATTAAATAAATACCATGATCTCGCAAATGCCATTACCCGAAACGGCTTCACTGTTCACCTTCACAGGGTGGAAGTTGGCACTCGTGGCCTCCCAGCGAAATATCTGTTTCACCTCTTTAAGTCTTGGTCTCTCCAGGAAAATAATTAACTCCTTCCTTAAAAATATCTAAAACCGCAATTTCCGCATCTCAAATTATATGGCTTCGAAGGGGTAAGGTGAATGGGTGGTAAAGTGCACGCTCACATGTGGCAAGACAACTGTCCTTAACCTACCACAGCCGGTTGTTAGTCCGGAGCCCATTGCTCACCCCCAGAAGCGTAACAATAGTATTATGATGGGCTCGACTGTGGTCGGTGAATTCCATGGGAGCTCCGTTTGTATTTACTTTACCTAAACTTTGATTTTTCAAAGCAAACATCGATAACGAATTGGCATTCGGTCGAATAGTAAAAAATAGGCGAATATGCTGTATACCGAATAGTTGCCAAAGGCACGATATATTGTGAAAGAAAACAAATATTTCAACAATACAGTTTCAGGGCAAAAAGGGATATTTGATAGTAAGCCAGAGAACTACCAAGCAAGCATTTTGTCCCTTCCTAATTGAAAACAACAGAAGGCTGAAGGTCTCGGTGCGAGGGCTGCAGGCTCTAGTGGTAGGCGGAGGAAGCGCCAAAGGGGCAGGTTAATAGCTAGTGATATATAAAAATACTCACAGCGACTCCATTGAGGTATCTCGCGTTTCTGTTGACCTTCGCTGTCAGGCACCAAGTACTGGAAACCGTCCACCATTGACGATGGCAGCATTTGTGTGGACGTCTTAGCATTCTTACTAGCCAGAGGAGTACTAATGAATCCAGGAGCTCCATTCAATGGGGTGTTAGCTACATGGGAAATGAATATGTTTAAATTTTATTTAATAACAAACATACTGCGACAAAATTCTGTATTAAGTGTGATGACTTGTCAAGTGACTTTAACTGAATTATAGCGAATGCAGACCGAGATTGCTTGTTAAACTGAATGAGAAAAAATCCATGGTCATGCATTTTAAATTGCTGAACCGAAAGCTTACTGAACAGAAGTACCTGGGAATCATAGTATTCAGTGATCTGAAATGTACACTATTCCTTGATGGAAAAGTTTTCCAAATGAATTGTCCGAATGAACAACAACTGATCTTATCCAAATTAACTACAACTGAACTCTTTTTAATAGCCTATAAGAAGCCTCTGTCCTAGTATATAATATGCATTACATAATGGAGTCTATATGTTGTTAAAGCAAAACTTTCACAATTACAGATATGAAACTCGATTGGCTAAATCTGTCAAACTTGGATGATGCATGAGTGAAGAAATCTTGAGCAATTGAAATTATTGCTAGGTCACTACAGCTAAATGTATCCAATTCGACTGAAATCACACTGCTTCAAACCACAGTGTGATTTCAGTTGAATTCGGGCCGAACTAAAAAAACCACTCACACACATGACTATTTCCAATAGCATCATCTTTGTAAGCTGTTTTCAACATCAAAACCATATCAGTGACGTTTTTACAGTGCAAGAAACAAAATTTCACAGCCAACAGAGAAATTTCACAGACAAATAACAGAGAAAGACATAGCATCACTGAAAATAATTACAACAATCAATAACAAGCCAGTTCGACGACAAAGGCGGCAATGAACTGGCAACGAGTTGGGCTATAAACGCCTAACATACTACGGAAAAATGTACCATGGAAGCCCCGCTCCACCCACAGCAGCGTTCTTTCGGTTTCTTTTAGGTCCCCCTAATAATGATCCTTGGTAGTCACAATTTTAAATATAATTTTATCAAAATATAACATACCTTTGCCTTTTGATTTAGAATGCAGTTGTTGCAGGCGTTTTTCTTCATTTTTCTTAGCGAGAAATTCCTGTCGAGCCACTTGCAACTTTTTCTCTTCCGCCAAAGCTTCCTTACGGCGCCTATTAAGAAACATCAAATGACTCAGTTCAGTATAGAAGTTTAGGAAAAAATTGCAATATTCAGATCCATCTTACTGTGGGGCTGCAAGATGTTTACCGCATGAATTTGTAGCATTCAATATGTCGGTGATGTTGTCTACCCTGAACGATAGCAGTTGCGTAATTCTACACAACTACACACTTCACGAAGTAAATCCATTTTTGTCTAATTTATTAATAGTTTTCATCGAATATCGTCGATGCTCAAACCGTGTTTCTAACAAGTTATAGAGTACCACAAGCCAGTAACTGTATCATTTTACAAACGAATCAATTTACAAACAAAAGAATAACAGGGTTGGCTTTCTTATTTAGGCTTCAGTGTTGAATTTGTGAGAAATTTTGGCAATTTTCTCTCTTGTCTCTTTCATGAAATCTTAACCAACAATGCTTAGCTTTTTACACACACAAGTCTACTTTATAGAACTCGTCGAGATCTACACATTCGTTTCATAGAATGTGTAGATCTTGACGAAGAATCGTTTGTCTATCTCGTTCCGTTTCCAAACTACAATGAGCGTGAATTGAGACCCCTTTTGTCCCAATAGAACTCTAGCGGTAAAAGTACTAAAGCAATTTTAAACATATTTTCGCATCGAAAACCTTGTGGGGTCAGATGGACCATATACTTTTATGAGATACAGAAAATATCATCCGATAAGACCCCACTTATATTATGTTGGAGGTGTTGTGACAATCTGTAAACAGTGACAACATTAAAACGATAGGGAAGACCTAGGGTCAAATCAAAGTCAAAGTCGAAAATCGGGATGGAAGGAGACATATTGTTGAGGACATGTTATTTATTATGCATGCCACAAACTGAAATGGGAAGATGGTGTTCGCAGTATCCAATTGCGGGCTCGGCGACCCATCTTACACTGAGGTGAAATGGTTATGGCGACTGTATCCTGTTCTTTATTAACAGATAAGCTACGATGGTCTTGAATGAATGACCAAGTGGTTGGGTGGTCGACCATCTCACCGCCATCACAAGAACCAAGTGTTTGGACAGTCGACCATCTCAATATCACGCAACAGTTTAATAGGTTTCAGTTGGATGGAGGGTGTCCATTAATTAAGTCGTTTATTTTATAAAATTAAACCTCCCTCCCCCTTGGTGAGATTTGTGGGATATGGTGTCTACCCTATCATTTTTAATTAATTAAATTTATTTGACATGTTCATGCATGTTGATTCATACCACTAAATACCTAATAATTGTAGTAAGATATATTTGTGTGAATAAATTAAATGAATGTCATTGTTTTTCGAACTATTTATATCCCTTTTTTATAAAATAAAAGAAATAACTAAAAATTAAATTTCTTATTTGTATATTTAAACATAAAAGCAAAACGGGTCTGTCAGCTTTGACGGGTTTAAAATATAGTTAACACGTTCCCGGACAGTACTCAATTATTTTATACTATGTCTTACGACACTAAAAATTCCCATACAATTTTTGTTTACATCTTGAAAAATCGTAATTTGTTACAATTGAACCGTAATATGGCGATTTAAAATAGTTTCTATAAGTAGAAAGTGTTCCAAACTGATAAGTCTAGGAGATAAAAGAATACTTGTTTGTACAATCTAATGGTTTTCCGGGGAGAGGAGTAACATGCAATCATCTGGACGACCCGATCGATCCCTCCCATGAACTCATTGTATGAAAACACTTTCTGTGGCTACATACTTTTTTCCGTATCTGTTGGAAATTTCTTTTAGGTCGAGACGGTTTCTAGTGTACAATGATGGTTACAAACACGTGTCGCTTATCTCTCCAAGCTGAAACATATAGGTACTTAATTTTTACATAGCCAAAAGTAATTACTTCTCTTTAGCTTTCTGTTTCCCAATAGTTTCAGATTACTTTTCTGTTCTTTCTCAGTGTACCATTGGTATATGTTCCTAGTTTCAGAAGATTCTGAGACAATTCTACAGAGTTGTCCATGAAAATATGGTGGCCCTTTGTCAAATAGGGTCTTAGCAACTTGAACACGATACTTTCTATTCTCTTCACATTTCCCAATCAGACTCACCTTTACCACAATACATTATCAAACCCAAAGCTTATCTAAAAAAAACGTTCTAAAAAACCATGAATGTAGATGTCATAACACTCGACCATCGATACATTAAAGATTTTATTACAATCCCATAATGTATTGATGTAATATAAATCAATAAAAATGGTTGAAAACTCTCATTTTAAAGAAACAAATCGCATGTAGTGCGATGTGCAATAATGGCGCAGACGACCTGGGCTAAATGTGCGCGAAGGCACACTAGTCTAAGCAAGTCGAAGAATTGCATATATAAATACACGGTCCTGGCCGTACTGCATGGGTAAGTGAGGTTTATATGTGTGCGTACTTGTCTATGGAAAATGTTGCTGTGTAACATTGTGTTGTGATGGTACAACTTCAAGAAAAGGATGCAGTATGACAGTAAAGATGCTCTATATGTTTTTATCATTTTTTAACTGCCTACGGCTTATCCCGTAGTGTCATACTATGAAGACCAAAATTTACAGTAATTGTCGTACTGTCCGAGAATGTGTTAATTTAAAATTGTCAATACCTAGGGGGACTGACTTTGTAATACAAAATATTTAATATATTATAATAATGTATATTCTCTGAATTAAAATGTTGATGTGAGATTTTCCTTGTGGGGGGGGGGGGCCGGGGGGGGGGGGGGGGGGGGGGGGGGGGGGGGGGGGGGGGGGGGGGGGGGGGGGGGGGGGGGG
>JAOPUG010000037.1:11291528-11301963 GCA_027564375.1 Micropterix facetella | reverse complement strand
CGGCAGTTGCAACATCGCCTAAACGTCGGGTGCTACAAACTTCACGCGGTAAATTCGTTTCATCTTATTTATAATAATTGAAATTGTATCGCATTGTATTTCCACGATTGGATCCTGAAACCTCAGTGCTTTCATTTAATTCAGGCTTTTTGACAGGTAGTACTTTTTATATGAAATCGAAGACTATCACATTGTTTGACGTTATAAATAAAATATAACGGATTTACCGACTGAAGTTTGTAACACTTCTTGTGTCAATCTACCCTAGACAACAGCGGTTGCAACATCGCAGAATCGTTGGGTATTACAAACTTCCAGCGGTAAATTTGTTTTATCTTATTTACAGTACTTATAAGTTATTTACTTTAATAAATAAAAATAATTTGATTGATTCTGGGAACGCGTATGAATAAAATGGCAGCACAGTATGCCTGTCAATCTGACCTACCTTGTTATTCAAATGGCTCCTCTGTTCAGAGCGTTGCGCTGTGGCTTGATTGGTCTTCTCTTGTTTTAACCGAGCTGCCTCTGCTGCTTGTTCGCGCTCTTTTGCTGCTGCTTCCCGCGCTGCCAAAGCCGCAGCGGCTTTCTGTTCACGTTTACTGAAAGAAGTGTTAAATTCTGATTTCTGTTCGCAAAAAGTTAAACACTTTCATCAGTGTTATGCTAATGTTAAACTGCATCACGGCCCTGGCTCTTATACGAAGCACGAGCAAAACTTGTTTTGAGGTTAGAAAATCAGTGGCGCTCCCTCGAGTATCGCTCATGTAAAGTAGCCTACATATGCAGTGGCTTACCGATCGGATACAGCGCCTAGGGCGCGCATAGAAGTTGCGCCCCTTCGTAAGTTATCTAAATGTAAAATTAACAGATACACTAAATAAAAGTCTTAAATCATCCAAAACATTTTTATTTCGTTTTACAACGAAAATTAGTCTGTAAAAGTGAACTTTTAATAGGGCCAGTCACATGCCTACGACTCGCAAGCTATGAGTCAAATTAGCATTTTTTATCGAAGTAAACTTACAATAACATCTCCCTTGTCTTCTGCGACGCAAATAGATTTATAACATTTTTGAAATCTGTTTCTTCGGTTTCTTCTTACACTACACTGAACAAAGCTAGGTCGCTTAACCTTTGTTGACCCATTGTTGTCCTCAAATACAAAAGTATTAGTTTAAGTTTATTGAAGGATCGCTCGCAACATGCAATGGATACTGGAATCGTAAGCAGAATTGTTTGAATAGAAATGCGCAGACTCGGAGACACTCTCATCTCCATACTGAACTATAAATTCGAGGAGCTCTTCAGGTCTCCTTGTGTTTGGGTTTTTTCTTGTGGATATCAGCATTCGGACATCTAATATTTCTTCATACAACTGTTCTCCGTTAACATCGCAAGCATAAGAATCTCAAAAATTTTGAGATTTCTTTTTTAAATCGTCGCAGTCGTCAATGCCGTAACAGTTTTTAATATCTAGTAGAAATCCAAATCTGGCGTCGGTTTCATTCAGACGAGTAAACCTTTCCTTTAATTTACAGACAATACGCTCGAGCGATCCCTTCATCACTTGTTCTATTTCTTCCTTAGCAGTCAACTCAGCAACGATCGCATTCTCTGCAGCCATATGTTTTTTCGCCTTTGACGCCTTTCAACCACTACATCCCATTCCTGGCAAAGATTACGCCGCCCGTCGCCGCGCTGTCCGAGGCCTGTGCCGGCCGAGGCGGTGTATATACTCTATTCTATCTAATCTGTGCAGTGGCCATCGTCGCTTCATTATTTCAATATGTTGTTTTATTTTTAAGTTTAATCATTTGCGAATTGCACCCCCCCTTGAATGGCGCCCAGGGCACGTGCCCTACCTGCCACACTCTAGTTACGCTACTGTACATGTGCTATGAGGCTATCATTTCAATGGTCCCTATGTATGCTCCGTTATTAGCATTTTTAGGTATTTTGACTTTTTTGAACCAATCGTTTAGAATAGTCTAGATCAGCGGTTCCCAATTTTTTTTGGCCAAGGTACCCTAATTGATCTTACTTTTTTTGGCGGATCCCCAAATTGAAAATAACAAAAGTGATTGTACCTTGTAGTTTGAATATGTTCATGTTTGATATGAAAAGAATGAATAAATTATAAATAAAAAATAATTTCTGCCGTAACTACATATATAATGTGAGGAATGAAATTTTCTTATATATTTATTTATAATAGCAGTAAAAACGGAACGCGGAACCCCTGTGACACTTCCACGGAACCCTAGGGTTCCGCAGACCACCATTTGGGAACCACTGGTCTAGATTATTGTCGCTAGTATCCTGCCAAAAATTAAATTCTGAAAAATAAGAGATTTTTCAGACGTATAAACCGCAAAGTAATGACAATTCATAGAGTTAACATAGTGGTGTGTATGCTGTCCTTATAGAATGACGGAATCCCGACAACTGTCAATTTGTCTCATTTTGTAAATAGGCAAATATAACTTGTACGCTAAGAAATCCTTAATATATTTATATTATTCAATAGGCTGTATAATTTTGAAATAAAATGGTGCTCTGGCGGTAAAAATGGATTAGTGATTACAGTAAATCCAATGGCACATACCAACAAAAACAATACTATGAGGCAGTTAGAGCATACTGAATATATGCCAATATGTACAATCTCGGAAAATAATATAGGGGACTTGAATAACCTCTCGCTATTTCCCGATGGTGTTATCTTAGCCTTTTTGCATCGGGTAATACTACAGCTAACTTCATCATGAAACTCCACCATTGGGCTCGATCTGACAGTATATGTTATTCCGCCGAAGCATAAATTACATATGTCGAAATATATATATATCCTGCAGAAATACAGGTTGGTCGGGACTAAAAATATTTTTTTAGGGGTGATTCTGTATCACTATCAAAACATAGATTTTTAGCAGAGATTTTTCTTTACAGGAGATTAACGTAGTTGAAAACAACTTTTTTTTTATTTAGGCCTTTGTTACTGACAAAATAAATATTTAATTTACCAAAGTTGAAATAAAAATGCTTTCCCTCGGTAACCAAAGCTAAATCAAAAATATTGCCTATTATTTTCAATCTAGTTTTTCATATAGGATAATATCATGTAAAAAAATCTCCAACTTCTAAAATCAATTTTTTTTCTTTAAAAAACCTAGTATTTTGGAGTTTTTTATTAAATTTGATGCGCATAATCACTCCTTGAAAAAATAAAGGATTTTAGGTCCCGAATATCCTGTATATTCTTTAACACTGGGAAAATTTTGTTTAAAAGTACTGAAAAAGGGATAGATTATATCCAGCCATGGGACACTGAGGCGAAATGGAATGGAGAAATAGAATAATTAATTTTACATTTTCTGCTGCAGCCGTTTATCCTGTAATAATGCTAACTTCTTATTTTGGGCTTCTTTTTCTCTTTCTTGTCTCCGTCTCGACTCTTCCCCTGCAACCGAAGGAGGGACTGCCGTTTTACCGCTCAGAGTTGGCAAGAAACTCTCCACAGCCGTCATAACATTGGATCTGGTGGCACTTGATACCTGAAATTTAGAGATTAGAGTCGCTGTTACAAGCATTGCTATATATAGAATAAGGATAATTTAACTTGCTATGTGGAGTATGCTGATCGGGTCTATTGGCCCGCGTTTGTATAATAAAACGAGCTGAGACTATAAAAAAGTCAAAATGCGTGTGCTAGGTTTAGTATATCGCTAACCCTCCTCCACATCATGTCCCTTATTTTTCAAAAGAACATCTTTACTGAATATGAGGCAGCAGAGGCAAATTAAACTAGCCTCTTATGCACTGAAGATAGCGTGATCTAAGGAACCGCGCTATCTTTACTCTAGGATGACCAGGTCTGGGAAACTACAAGATCTACGCGACAGCTACTAGAACATGAGATTCAGATTCGAAATCCATATTTCAAAAAGTATAGATTAATAGTGTCAGAAAACATTTCACTTCCTGATTGTAACAAAGTTAGAGGATCCAAAGCAAATGAGATACGATAGAAACATAAAATTCATACGAATTCCACAGAAGTATCTATACAGGAGGAATCGTCATGGATATTCTTTTAAACACCAAGGCTGACTTTTCCATCAACCTCTTGATTGACTTGTGGAAATTGGGATCTTCCAGAATAAGTTTAAAAAGTATATCTGTAGGTTCCCTAAGTAGTTATATAGTGAAACTTAGCAAAAGTTTAGAAACACTTTATAGGAAATACTGGGAATTGTTCATAAAAAAATGTTGGTACCAATGTACCTAATTAATGAATACAGTTTGGCTCACTTTGTCAACCAGTTTATTTACAGCTGTTGATTAGGTTCGTCAAACTCACATGTGCACTGCGATTTTCTTCAAAAATATCACAGCAAACATGTTGCTTAAAACATGCTGATTCAGTCCCTACATTCAAAGAACGCATCATATCGGATGATAAGTCATGTGTTTATGATTCTGAAAGAGAGGAATCCGTAAAAAGGTGCAGTCAGGTGGTAGTCACTCGAAAATCAAATAATGTTGTTTTCTTTAACTATTGTAATTATCCACTCCAAATTCCTTCCGAATGAGCAAACAGACAATATTATTTGGCGTTATGAGATTTATTAGAAGAAACGGTTTGAATGTCTGAATGTTTTATTGAATAACTCCCAGTAATTATTTGACAGAGCAGTACATAATCTAATAAAAATAATCAATAATAATGATGATCAAATTTACCTCAGTGGAATTCTGAGTCTTGGTTTTATTTCTAGTTGCTGTAGATGGTGCGGTGTCCGAGTTGGGTGTATGTACTATACCGGCAGCAGCAGCCTTATTGCTAGCGGCCAATCGTTCAAACTGCTCGACTCTTTGCTTTACTGGACTCCTAAAATGAAAAAAAAAAAAAACAAAATTGAAATGGAGCAATGATAATAACTGCAAGGTGATAGCCTTCCCTAAGTTTGGCCGCACACTACGTGATTGTTTTTCTATGTCACAAATTTCCAAGCAGAAGCCTCCGAGCATAATTATGGATGCGGTGAGATTAAAGGAAGAAACCTTAAAGGCGAAGACCTACACAATTTCACAGATAAAAGTTTGGTGCTTCTAGCACTCAGCGCCACAGGCAGACACTCATAGGTGAAAGCCATGAGACCTTCGAAAAGAGGATAACAGAAGAAGCCTTACTTGAGTAAAAGGATATAGTGGATTTACGGGTAATGAGGATGTGGTCCGATTCGCACGCTGGAGATCGGATAACCCTCCAATTGCGCCAGAGCTGATATAACCATTTATTTTTTGTTTTTAAATATTTTATCATATTTTTTATACATTTGGCCGCATTGTTAAAGATGTTTATAAAGAACTCGGAAAAAAATTACACACAAATGCTCATTGCCCACATAACTAGGACTAGGCGGGTCAGAGTGAATAACTAAATACGTAATGTAAATTTTGATATTACAGCTAACTTAATTAACATAACAATACAAGATATACACTTTTTATTTTATATATAAATGACCTGCCATCTGTAGTGTCTTATTCCAATATAACTTTGTATGCAGAGACATCAGCATAAGCTCGGCAGACGCCAAAATAGAGAATGTAGTGAAAATGTTTAACTGTGAATTGACTCTGTTAAGTACATGGTTCCAGAAAAATAATCTATCTCTTAACACACCTAAGACAATATCAATAATCGTAACTAGTCGGAAAAATAAGGCAATCAACACTCAAAATTTAACAATTGGTACAAATACAGTAGCAAATATAAAAAGCCACAAATTTGTCAGTTTAGTTTTAGATGAAAACCTACGATGGAATGCTCACAGAGACAAATTAAGAGACAGGCTTTCCAGTGTCTGTTTCTTACTACAGCAAATAAGGAAATTGATCAGCGTAAAACATACCAAAACAATATACTTTGCTTATTTCGAGTCAATTCTCTGTTTCCCTTCTGGAAACAGTGTACTGCAGTTTTAAGGTAACATATTTTCTCTCTCCAAAAACGAACCATAAGAATTTTGACTAATCTTGATCGTACTGAATCATGTCGTGGTCATTTCAGCTCTCATTGTACTCACTCTATCATCACTATTATGTCTTTGAATGCATGCATGTTGATATTAAAAAATAAAAGAAAGTGGAAGACTCAAAAAGAAATTCATTCTCATTTCTCGAGAGATAGGCACAATTTAATACAACCCTGTCCATTCTTGGAAATATATAAAAGGAATCCAAACTACATTGGAATGGTATGTTATAATAAATTACCATAAAATATTAAAATATATGTAGAAATGGGAAAATACCCCAATTTAAAATTATATCTTATTGAAAAAGAATTGTTTGATATAAACGAATTATAATTAGATGACCAACAATTTTCCGTTTGATTTTCTTCATATAGCTTAAAATTTATACAATTTTATTGACTATAATTACGAATATATTATTTTCCCTCCAATAAACGATTATATTTTGTATTTGTAGCACCATATCATTTCCTATGTCACAACAATTAGTTGATAATTTTCAAGTTAAAATGTTTGAAAGTAAGTTGGCAATATGTCAATTAATCATTTAAAATTTGTAATTTTAAGTATCTAATATATGCGTGAACTATAATGTATGCGGTGAGACCCATCAATAACCTTTATTAAAAGTTGTTAAAATTATTTAGTCTTAAGCATCTATTTACTAAAATAACAATTAGGTTACCAATGATTTGATGTTTAGATTTAATTTAAAATATTGTGTCTAAACACTATTTGTATGGTTTTGAAGACAATAGACTTGATTCGATTATAATAGTGATATTCATTGTATATACCTAACCGTATTTATATTTATAATATGGTAAATACACATATACCTAAATATGATGATAATAAAGAATAAATACGATTATGTATTTATTCTATATAAACATAGGTATATGTATACGATTATAAAATTAATGAAAAGTAATAATAAATAATATTAATAATAAATACAATACGACATATGATTTTATGCATAGTTATATATATACAATATTAATTTTAAAATCAAACATTATACATATATTTTAAAAGCATGTTTTCAGATTTAGACTGCCCCAATTCAAAATCATTTATTAATACTATCTTTAAACTGTTGAATATTCTTTAGGTGTTTCCATTGGCAGAGGGATACGCGAGGACCGCACTGCGAGATAGAACCAGAGATTGGGTTAATGAACTAGAGGTGGAGGGGAATAAATCTAAGGCATAAAGGTGCTATAAGGAAACCCACTCTCAGACTAACTATGTAGATACTGCTTGAGACTTTCCAGAAACAATTACGAGAAACAAAGAGACTGCTAACAGGACAATGCTGCCTCACCAAACACCTTCACACTCTTGGGATAGTGGAAATGCAGGAGCTGTGGAGTGGAATATATATCAGCGGAGTATGTGATGCGGGCGTGTCTAGTGTTGTCTATCAGAGGATAAAAAGTAATAGGTACGGTTGTTGCCGTAATTCAAAAAATAAACGATATGCCAGTACGGTCCTAACCGGTGAACCCGCTGTGCATGGTGGCTGATCTAGGGGAACACCTCGGGCGGCTTTGGATGTCTGAGCACTGGTCGGCATGCCGGCCTTTGCTTAACGACCTTCCTAAAGAAGGGTCCTCTGTATCTCGGATATATATGATGACAGACTGGCCTGACCCAAGTGCATCGCATGTACTCGGCGAAAACTTCGGATGGACGGTTGTCTGATGCACTGGTCGCTCTGACGGTTCTCTAAGTAAATTGTTTGTTTCTACTTACCCCATTCTCATGAGTTTAGAATTTTTAGTTGGGGGTTTCTTGACATTACGAAGTTCTTGCTTAGGCGGTGTCTCTTCAACCTCACTGTTGTCATCTGTCAGCAATGAATCAGTGTTGCAATCTTGAGCTGCAGAAATGCTAATTATTAAAATATAATAAAGACGAAACCTCTTAAATGAAAGAAAATTAAGCTGTTGTTTTTTTTTAAAGATAAACGTAAATTGGGATAATAAATTCAGTTTCTTCATGGAACCAATCAAATAACAGAATCTAAGAAATATAACTTTGAAAACAGACTTACCCTTTGTTATAACTACTGTTTGATTCATTTTGGGAGAGTCTTTATTTTGGCTGCTCAAGACGATTGTTTCATTAAACATTGGCGCCTTTGGATTCGCATCATGTTGATCAATGGAGAATGTTTTGTCACCAGCATGCGGGAGAGTCTTTGAATATTTATCGAGAACTATTGTCGTGTTTGCCACCTACAAAATAAATTAGGAGAAATAAATCGGTATGAGTGCATTTGTAATGCAACCTGATATTCTTCTTAATGATGGCAGATACAACTTTGTTAAAACTCTAGGAATTAGAAACATTTTATGCAGTAAAACTGGTGCAGTTAAGGGTGCTAGACTAAAGTGAGCTCGTTTTTTTTGTGAAATAATGGCTTCATTGCCTCGGAAATTCCGTTAGGTCTATCATTATAAACGTACACAGGTACTACTTTCAATAAATGTATTGGCTTAAGTACAGCGTTTGTTAAAAAAATTAACCCAAAATGCTGTGGACTATAAGTCCACAGCAGCGCTTCATACATTATCGACGGTGTTGACTTATTACAATAGTGGCGGCCAAAAGGTTAATGCAGGATAATAAATCATGTTAGAACTGTGACTGATTAGTCTATCTAAAATCTGCGATTATTTTTCAATGTAATCGAAATCATAATCCGTAAATCAATAATCATTGCATCCCTATTAATAATACTCTTTCACCAAGCAGAATACAGAATTTAAAAATAATACAGCACTTCAGTCTGCACAAAAGAACTATGTAGTGTCTTTACCTGCGTAACAGATGTGGTCTCGAGTGACCCGTCCTTCGACTTTGCATCATAATACTGTTCTCCAGAAGATAGTTTGGTAAGCCCTTTTGCAGGTTGATTTTTTGAGGTTGATTCCGATTTATCTTCTGATGTCGACTGTGAATTTTCAATGATTTGCTTCGATGAATCCCTAGTAAAAAAAAGATAATTTTTAGTGGTGTTGAAACAAGCTATTCATTTTGAGGTTAGATAGCCGGCCGGCCAACCTGCTCTCATTTAACCAATATGTCATTTGCAATCTAAGAGACTTCTGTAAATTATGATGGACATCATGTGGATTTAAAAGATCCGTGTCGAAAATGAGACAATTGTACTCATATTAATTCTATTCGTCATCTGTTCAGGAGCAGTGCCTTGGAGAAAAATGACCCCCGAGGGCAGTGGCGGGTTTTTTCATAGCCGCATGCTGTGAGGGGTGGTTTTTGTTTGTTTATAAATTAGTAATTTAATATCGATTGAGCTGTAATATGTATATTATTCTTATAAAATTGATAAGCTTCATTTTTATATGAATTTTGTAGACATATGACTTTTATTTTTATGATATACCTGTGTTTCTAAATTGTTAAAAAAAAATCTGAAATTTTTCAATAAAAAAACTTATTTTTACAGTATAAAATTAATTGGAACATTGAGTATTTTTCCTCTAAAAGTGCTTTACACTTCTAAAGTGGACACATACAAAAAAAAACAGTACTGGTATCAAACATTGTTGGTTTTAATATTGAATGTGTCCTTCTTTTGCATTGATAATATCTTTCACTCTTGTAGGCATAGAATTGACCAGGTTTTGACAGATTTCTTTTAGTTTATCATCATGAAACCAGACTCGAATTACTGCAGAGATAATTTTTGTTTTCGTTGTACAATCCATCTTGAAGAACCGTTTTTTGCAAATGGCCCAGAGGTTTTCGATCAGGTTGAGGTCAGAGGAGTTTCCGGATCATTCCAGCACAGTAATTCGGCTCTGTGTGAGAAACTGTTTTAAAAAATCCGATTTAAAAAATTCTTTTGTCAATCTGTTTTTTTATCAATGGGAAGAACTGATTAGATTTTAGCCGCCATCCATAAACAAAGTCATGGAGCTGCCATACAAATGGAGATTGCAAAACCATATTTTCTGTATAGAAAAGCTGATAAGAATTGATTACATATACGAACCGATCCAATTCCAGCACTAACATTTTAAAAAATTACTTGTACATTTGATCTTAACACTGGTGATATTTCAATTATAGATTCCTGACTTTGGGTTAGTATCGATGGTGTTCAAGACAAACGGCGAACCGTCTCTCATATCTGATAAGGGAAACCCCGTTGCTACCTTGCTGAAGAAACCAATTACTCCAGGTAATTTGTTCATCTATAATATTTTTATATTCTATGCATCTGAATTATCATCGAAATTCTGTTTTAACTATTTAATTGTAGCCCGCCTAAGGCACCCATTTTCATATTGGATGTAATCGGTAAAATTTAACTTATCACGTTACGCAACGTTCATACAGAGGTCCAGTAT
>JAOPUG010000037.1:10988073-11002479 GCA_027564375.1 Micropterix facetella | reverse complement strand
TTGTGGTGACGAGAGAATCTTTTTTGAATACGTTTTAAGCCATTTTGCATAAAACAAGGGTTACCAGTCACGTGACCGGCGAAAGTTGCCGATATATATATCGCTATTTTTCCTGTTATTATTTTTAATGTAGTACAATAACAACGTTATGGCTTATTTTAATTGCGAGCATATTTCGAGATATATATTGCTTTCGAAAGAATTTTTTTCCGATATTCAGTATTTTTCTCAATATAAAAGCCTGAATCAAAAAAAATTGTGGATACATTTCAAGTCATGTATTAACTACTTTTCGAAATGTATTAGTAGAATACTTTTCTATAAAAGAAAATCTCCTTATGTTCAATATTCAAAAAATACGCTATTCTTTAATATATTTTCTTGTTTTATTTACATACTGATATACTCCCTATGAAGTATAGGCGTTTTGGAGCCATGAATATATCGACATAACAATATTATCCAATATTATCGCCTTAGTTAGATCATATCGATATTAACACTTAACAACCCACAAATGTCTCACGGACACACTTTTTCGTTCTTTTACGTATAAAAACTAAAGTATTTTTTTCTACGAAAAACCATTTTATCTAATCTATTCCCAAGGGTTTAGAAATTATAGTGAAACACACTAACGTTGAAGCACACAGAGTGTTACAAAACCGATGGAAACAAACTGACGAAATAAAAAAACAAGCTTTTATAGGTCTTTTATTGCCCATAGATATCAATAAACAGGGTGGTGTAGATTTTAGAGAATACTGGGATCCGATATTTGGAACTTCGATACTCGCGTTACAATGGGAAAAAGAGATTTGCTTCTTTACTCCGATTCTGGAGATTCGATGATAAAAATACTGTCTCTCAGAAATGCAAGAGATAAATTCGCACCTATTAGAGAATTATGGGAGTATGTGAACCAAAGCCTAAAAAAGTTTTATTTGCCGGGAGAAAATCTCACTATTGATTAGCAGATAGTACCTTTTCGAGAACCAGTATCATTCAAACAGTATCTACCCTATGGTATGAACATTTGGGAATCTGTGACAGCAAAACTAGCTACCCTCTAATGTGTAAACAGTGAAATTGCAAAAAGCGTTGTGATAACTGCAATGACAATGTCTGCTCTGAACACTGTAAAAAATATTTGTAATGCCTGTAAATAAACCAGTAAGTAACACTGAAAAGTTAAAATACTGAAACTGGTACATTGTACGAATAAAGTCTGATGCATTCACAATCTTTGTTTTCTTTCACGTGCTCTAGGTTTATTATATATATTTTTTCAGTATGTAGATTTATTTCGTGTATTATTTCAATATTGTCCGTTAAACACTACTGGTCAGATACGTTACAAAAGCATACTGGGTTGTTAAGGGTTAATTGAAAAATATCTTTTTGGATATTAGGAGATTTTCTTTTACTGTTTAGATTATCATATTTGCATAAAGAAACCAAAAATGACAATGGATTAAAAAAATGAGGTGCCAAATGGTCAGTATTATATGAATCACGCACCACAATTCCATGATACTGATGGTCTGGTGTGGCCTGAGAGATTTAATAAAACAGATCTCTGCATTTTAATAGGAGGATAACACTATTCCAATTTAAATAGCAAGGGCTCTGTGCTTGCTTAAAACACGCAGTAGCTCAGAAGTTAACAAAGTTTTAGAATCGACAAGTCTAACAAATTTGATAGTAACACTAGTTCTGTACCGATTAGATGACGTTGCAGCGCCGATATATTAGTAGGAAAGTTGGGGAACGCAATGTGCATTTGGCTTTCGAAACGTTGGCACACTACGTCAAAGCAGGATCACACTTGAATATCAAAGGGAAAACTGTAATTTTCTCGTTGAATAGGCCATTTCAAGCAGTCCTTTCGTGCAAAAAAAAAAAAATGACGCCCACACATCTCAGCCCACATTCTAATAAACTGCAGGAATGTTCAGACTAGTATCACCCGTAGTCGGTTCATCTAAACTGCGGAATTAGGCATTTAAATATCCATGGGTTAGAGAAAAAGACACTGAACCTTGCATACGTTCTAAAACAAAAGCACTGCAAAAAACATTGAATATCCAAGAGATAAGCATAAAAAAATATTGTAGACATTTATTTATTCATAATTCAGAGGAGTTGCTTTAGTATGAATGGGTCCGTTTTAAAACAAAATCTAATGGTTTAAAATTAATTCCTACTTGTGTTTCTATTTATTCGCCTTATAAACAACATACATACCCCCCCCCCTCTCCCTCCGCCGCTCTTGCTTTCCTCGTCTATTATTTTGTATAGCGGCTGAAAAGTCTATACGTTTTACATATAACACGATCTCCACACCAGACTTCTACAAATCCTTGCGGCTTTGCGTCATTGCGACACTACGCAGTTGCGTTAAGTCGCATGACGTGCATTCCTGCGACGTGATCTCCAGACTGTAATTTATTGTAGTTGCATGCAGGATTGTTCAATATTGGGGCGTCGGAGAACTTTTCTTTTTAACAATAAAGTTCTTTAGTTTTTAGACAAAATTTAATATCATTTCACCGGTTTGACAAAATCTTTCGGTGATTTGGTCTTGATTGTTAATGGAAATTTATATTCCGAAACGGGTATGAAAACGAAAACATGATACATTCACAGTGAGACAAGACCGCTCTCATCTCCTGCCATCGTTATGACGCAATGCCTCGTAAAAACTAAAACGACTTTCGGCGTATTGTTATTATAGTTAGGAGATGATTCATAAATCCCACGCAATGCTACAGCATATGCCTCAAATCTCCAGCAAAGCGCGCCATAGTTATAGCGGTCGACCGAACACATAAAATTTTGCTTCAAATCAAACCAAAACTGAAAGCCCAAACCATATTTTCGGGAAACATTTTATTAGTGATTTTCATTTTTATAACGACAAACATTTTTATACTGATGGCCTATTAAAATAATCCGTAGGGATTAACGAACAAATTACAAAAGAAATCAATTCATAAAAAGATTATACATATTACAAGAAAAAACTTGGCAAGGGGAGAACCCAAGGGTTTGTCAAATTTCGGCCCATATGACAGAAGTCCGCGAATATAATTTTGGTTTTGTTAATTATTGTGATTTTTATTGGTGGTCATTTTTTGGAAAAATGGATGATTATAAAAAAACCATATAACCAAAACTTCATTTTTACGCTCTCTCAGCAGTGTATTGGGGCAAACGACGTATTTCATAAAATCGAGAACTGACGTATCGCTTCAATAAAATTATCCGTAAAATACTCCTCTGAACTATAGATTTGACATTAAGAGCCCTATCAATTTCACAATGTAAAAACCGAAAATACACACTTTTTCAGGACGAATTTTACAATAACAATAAGATATATCTAGTATTTTTAATGGAGACTATTTAGTATATGGTGATCAGGCGTTCATATCAGCGAGAGTGAAAATCGAACAACGCTACTTATGTATCAGCTATCAACCTCGGACCTTATGAGCTCCTAATGCATTCACTGGCGCAAGTAATTCTGGTCATCATTTTCTAATTACTTACAATAAAGCTTGGGCATAGTGAAGTGACATTCGATAGATGGCGAAATATTACAAGTTATTTTAAAAATAGGTTCCAAATACAATAGGACGAAAGCAAGATTGCATTCACTATAAACAAACACTTCGACTTCCTATGGGCGGAGTCTGCATGTTTATCAGTTATTCTTTCATGTTTTTTTAACAGTTATAAATTTTAGTTCTCAAAGGTCTCCAATGTTTTGTGCCGTTCAGTTTTGCACAGATTTGCACTGCGCTATTTGTTCTAATATCCCATACTATCACATTTAGCCGGTATACATAGAAGCGGCGCGATTGTATGTGCATATCTATCTACACAACAAAAGTTTGGAAATTAGTTGTATTAAAACGCACAACAATTTACTTCTTCGCCAAAATTAATGTCACTAGCAAATGTCAAATGCGCGTGACGTATGCGCTCCTGATATATCCCCGTAGTTGAATGCACAATATATATAGCAGCATCTCGCTCACGCGCGTGTTGCAGGCAACGCCTAGGCGAGTCACGTGTACCTCTTTGGATTTTATAACGCCTTGATACAAAAACCGCGCGATCAATGCTATACCTCGATTAGTTGTATTTTATTTATCAGGGAAAATAATAAACCGTGAGTCTTACAACCCCCAAAAGTAACTGGGCTCTGCACATTATCTATGACTCGATTGGCGAAAGATTTTTTTAATCGGACTTAGTTTACTTGAGTTATCGTGTATACTAACATTTTTCGCGCACGATTTCAAGGCTTGACCACTGGGGTGGCCGAAGTAAAACGAAATATGTAGGATAGGATGATATTGGCGCAATATTGTTTATTATTTCATCTTTACCAAAAAGTGCATTTACACAGTATTAAATTATTCCTATTCCACATTCTGAAAAAAAAACGGCACTAGCAAAGAATGCTTTTTTGATGAAGAGTATATATCGAAATACTATTGAATTTGCATGAAAATGTGCCAAAGTTATTGAATTCGTATGACGAAATTCTGGCAGCCTTCAAGATTCGGCAACCAAACTGTTTTATAAATGAAGGATTTTCTGCGAATAAAATGCATGAAATTTAAAATAATATTTGAGTAGGTACATTACATTAGGTACATCAAATTGTTAAAATGCATCGCCTAAAAACTCGAAACGAACGAAATTATTACGAATCGAAAATGGCAAAATGGAAATGTCGTAGACATCTTTCGAGTCAGCGAATTTCACAGCCATCGGTTACGCTTCGTACGTTATTTATTTTAGAGAAGTAAATTTGGCAACATCGTCCGACCGAAAGCATATTACCTAAAAATCAAATAAACGTTAATTTACCAAACTTTCCAATTCGGCGTATAAATGTCGTATTTACCGTTTGCAATATCTTCGAAAAGTTTGTGATGCAAAGTGGGTATATCAAAGCTCGCAGTCATCACCAGGGGCGTAAGGTTAAAGACACACTTAGTACCCAAGACACGCGCAGTTTTTGTGCAGATACTTTATTTTTTAGCGCCTAGGATAAGCTAATTATTAAAGTTTATGCAAAAATGTCAAAAAAGCATTTGTCACTATTCTTTATTAAATTAGGTAGAATGGAAGCTGAAATATTATGCACTTTGTTTTTATTATTTTTTTATTTATTGTAATGAATACTTACCGTAATTATTATTAATTTTTATATTATTTTTAAGTTAGTGTTGCAATTATATTATTGGTATTTTATTTCGATAATTCAGGCTTTTATCGATGCAATTATTGTGCTTCATATTGATGGCAATCGCAAATTTCCGTAAGTTTAAAGACTGAGAAATTGTTGTAATTCTTAAATAGCATTGTAATACTTTTTGTTTTTTTTATTGTTTTTTAAAATTAATTCCACTAAATTCCATTCTAGAAGAAATTAGACATGAAATACTTTGAATTGTAATTCAGAGAGAGTATTGCAGAGAGTATTTTCGAATATAAACTTATTTACTTAGGTACATATTTAATTCTCTATGGTATGGAATCATGGACTCTGACAGGCATGAGTAGATGACTTAGAATGGGAAAGGAAATCAAAAATGAAATTTAATGCCTGGCATGGCTATGGCTAATTATGTAGGCAGTTAATTTCTAATATTCACAATGCATAGTATACGAGCTACTTGCGATTCCCACTAGAATTATACATTTCTATATATTTCCTTAAATTATTCCGTCATGTCCAAGCCTGCTGATAACTTTTCTAAGCAAACTGACCTACAACGACACGAACCTTACAAATGACAGTTATAAAATACTGTGAAAAGCTGCGTGAAATGCAAACCATAGGCACGAAACGCCAAATTCATTCATGAAAAGAAACATTTCACCAAATTCGAAAGAGTCGATCAATCATTTCGTTTCGTATTACTTTCGTTGGATTCGCAAAGGCGCGTACAAAAGTAATAGTTTGCTAAGTGGGCCTTTGTATCCCCATATCTCATGCCAAAATTGTAAAATAGCCCCGCTATTCTGTAACCAGATTTGTAGGCGAAGAAATTCGTCCAAATCTGGTAAGCAGAACGCTAGGAGCGCCAATAGGACACTTTCCCGAAGTCTCTCGGTTTGAGGTTGGTCTTGTGGCCACCCTTACTCGTTATAATATTTTATATGGCGATTTTATACGAAATTCTCAGAAAGCATAAAATGTAATTCCGTCCGTGAGAACGGACGACATCAATTTCGGATTAATTTAATAAATAAGCTGATAGAGAAAGACGCATTAAATTTGAAAGACGAACATATTAATTCTAAGTAAATGAACAAGAGTAATGTCGCTTATGACCCTAGAGAATTTTATTTATAAACCGGCCTGCGATCCGAGTAGAATCACTTGGTAAATACCACTCACTACAAGTACGCACTTCTTCATATTTCTCCTACACGTTGATAAGTCACTCGAATAAATATAACCATAAATATTCCCATGTGTTTCTTCCACCCCCCCCTCTCTTTCTTTGGCCCAATGACCCACCATTTTATTATAATTAGTCCGATTTTCTGTCAAAGTAGCTCGCTAACTGATAATCTTTTACCCTTAAGGGGCAACTGTTAGATAAATAAAGCGGAGCATGAGGGCTCCTGGTAAGATCGCCAGGATCCTCAACACAACGCTCCACATCTGATGACCATCTCTTCGCTGACATACCGAGGATCCGAAGAGCAATAATAGAGCCTTAAAACACCAGCCTACAAGTGGAAACTTACGCTCTATAGTATATACCGGGCTTGTGGCGAACTTAAATCAGTGAATCGCCTTCGTCTCAAAGTCTGCGCCTTCGTCTCATTTTAAGCGTAACAACTTAAGGTAACATTTTAAGGGTAACATTTTAAGGTAACATTTAAGGGTAACAACAACTCATTTAAATGTAACTCATTTTAAGACGACAATAGCCGCTATAAGATCCTGAGATGGTGGGATGCCCGTAGCAATATACAAACTACACTGCTGCTATGTGCCGCTATAACATCTATTCTAGTATGAAATTTCGGTTTCCACCCAAAAAAACCCCGTTTCGTCGCTAAAACGAGGCCGAATTCGGTCGGCCTCTATATTGTTATCACAGGTAAAGCGTGTATTATAGCTGGTGTATTAGGCCCATCCTTCCAGGGGCTGAAACGAATGGCGAAACATTACTCAGCAGAATGAAATAGTTCTTTCGGCGGGGGTAGGCGGGAATATTACATTGTGCCGTACCTGTTTTCGGGCTCGAATACAAGATAATGATGACGACGTACAATTCACAATCCGCCCTCCTCAAACGACCAAGAAAAAGCGTAGATGGAGCGTTCCAAATACTACCAGCTTAAGAAATTAATATTACTAGTATCTCTTCCGCGCGTCGCGATATGTCCTCTTAGATAATGGTTAGCTGTAAGATTTCATTGTATAAGCCCCCCAATTGTATTGTATGTAAATGTAATATTATGTATTATATTCATTCATTAATGCCTATATAATTCTATAGGACTATTCTGCCCCTACTCTAGTCATATGTCATTCGCTCTTAGGTCAGCGATTATTTAGATGTTCGTTGCTACTTATCAAGACAGGTTTAGAGACATTTTATCCACAAACGTTTCCTGAGTGGTGTTTTGGTAATCTTATTCTCTTGGCTTTCAGCGTTGAATAGCTAGGGTAGTATTGTCTTCTTTATTTCAATATCACAAGCTTTTGCCGACTAAAATACATAACAGAAAAAATAAAAGTAAAATAATGCGAAGAGTTATCTGTATATTTTGAAAATCGAAGGAGAAAATGAAAAAGTGCTTTATTCGTTTATGAATGATAATAGCAATCGTTGTTAAAAAAACGTTATATATTTCGATTTTTCGTATCTCCGGAAAATTATCAAATACGTAGTTTAAAAAGTATGTCCTTTCCAATATTATCTCCAATGTATGTTATTTCGAAAAAAAATCATCCCAGAAAATGTTTATTTTCTTCAAGCTAAATATTATTGGAGAAATAAAATGAAAACTAACTGTTATTCGTCTTGTCGACAATCTTTCCTCTCTCTACGCCAAGTCATGGTGGATGTACCACACGGAGTATTCTTGACTCCGTATTGTTTGCGTTATCTATATTAGATACGTCACCAAATTTTAAACACAGTTTGTATCATTTGTATGGAGACAGAGAATCTGCTAAGAGACGAATAATCTCAGATATTGTAAACACTGCCCTCTTGGTCCAATCAAATTTGCAAATTAATCCGACTAAATATTGTTTTATGATTGTTGGATCCAAGGTGGCCGTAGACTAAAATTTCTGTAACAAATGGCTCCCAATTCCCCTTGTATAACTGCTAGAAATTTGGGGCTACCCCGTGGTTTATATATATTTTGCGATCAGCTACACAGAATTCAAAATTCGTTTACATGCTAGTTACATGCTAGGCAGAGATACGGCAACTTCTTCTCGGAACCTATATACTAAAAGTAGTTTTATCTAAGCAACCGCAATACTTTCACTCATTAAGGAACTTATTACGAAACCGCCATACTAATTTCACTCGAGCACGTGAGCATCTCGCCAAGTATATATCGACAAGACTTAAGGGGAGTTTTTTTCTACTATTCGACGGCTGCCTGGAATCGGCTGTGGGCGACATTAGGTATTAATTGTTCTTGAGCGGTTGTGTACTTGAATCTATACGTGAAATGCGATATCGTTTACCCGTTACTCAGGATCGTAATATCTTGTCTTAATACCCGCGCTTAATTGGACATATCTAAATCTAAAATCTTCTTCCTTGCTCGTAACAGTTCCATTTCAACATCACCATGTTTCCCACATCGCTGAAACGAACCGCCGAAATTGTCGTTATGTGCATCATCCTCACGCATCGCCGTGATAGATTTACATGCTCTCATTCGCAAACTGCCAGCGTGCGATCGACTACGACGCGGAGCCCACGTCCAAAGCTGCCGCAAATCCGCCGGTCTTTAACTTGCTCCTTGTGCGTCTCGGAGTCCTGAGAATTATGGTATTTGAGACTTCTGGCCGTCCTGATATGCTCCCATGTCAAACTTGTCGTTGTTATCGCTGATGTCCGCTATTGACTGCTGGGCACGTAGTGATATTTCGCTGTTGATCTGTCTAGAGCTGCGTCGCTCTGTCTCTGCTCCTGCATAGCTGTGTTTGGCGTGTAGCTGGCCGGCTCTATCCGCATTCCAGCATCTTGTTCGGTGGCACTGGAATCGGAAATACTTCTATGGAGGAGCTCATAACTCATTGCAGCGTTGCTGATTTCGCGCGCTTGTTTGTGTGGGGATGGCTATTTCTTTTGAGTTAAGCGTATATGATTTTGTAATAAAATAAACCGCTTTTGTTTTGTTTTACTTATCAATTTGTTGCATCGACAAGTTTCAACAGTAGGTACAAGTTTTTATAAAATGTAAATAAGAAAACGCGTTTCATCCGTTTAAGATTTATTCATTTATTTATTTGTTCATTCACTTATTACTAATCAACATTACGGAAAAGCCAGTGCATTGAAGAGTAAAATTAATGGAGATATCAACTAATAACTAATCAAATAGAATGTCGCCTAAAAATACTAGCTATCATTT
This sequence comes from Micropterix facetella, assembly GCA_027564375.1. NCBI lineage: Eukaryota > Metazoa > Arthropoda > Insecta > Lepidoptera > Micropterigidae > Micropterix > Micropterix facetella. The sequence continues at coordinate 10,992,828 of JAOPUG010000037.1, read as the reverse complement.
ATGAATAAATAATTAATTGCTTTTAATTTAAACAAATGAGGGCTGGCAGTAAAAATATCTAGATCTGGTGCTTTCAAGTTAATGTAATTTAAGCGCCGCAATGCACGCGTCAATAAGTTCCACCTCGTTAGGTTAGTGTGCGAGAATGGCTCCTCGAAAAGATGGTGCGATCGAGCATGAATATAATTATTAGGCACAAAAACATCCATCTTAGCTAGTAAGCTAGGGTTTTATGGATTTGAGACTATACTCGGGCAAGCCCGTCACCCCGAGGCGTTTTAATGAAATTTATCGCTATATCACCCCGACGTGAAATGTACAGAATTTTGGTGATACAAATCCACTGTCCACTGTTGCGTCGACATGTTTCAACAGTAGGTATGTCTTGAAAATCGTCAGTTGATCCGAACACATCACCATTTGCAGCGTTTACAGTTTTATCATCTGATCTGTGTCACTATATTATAAAACTTTTTTATTTCTGTGTACCCACCTTTTCTGTACATCTGGTTTTTTTTATTGCAAAAAAAAACTCTGGGGAATCGCATGATTGACCATACCTATATGTATATCCTGAAAGCTAAAATAGGATGTATTATTTTTGACCTGGCGGTGTCTTTCATTCCACAGCAGTAGTATCATCCATTCCACAGCAGTAGTATCATCCATTCCACACATGCATGCGATATTTTGACAAATCCCCCCGCGCCATTCTTTTAAAGTTTGCTTCTTGCATACTACTACCATGGAATAATCACACAAATATGGCAGCGGTTTAAGCATTTTAACAATTGGCATAGTTGAATCGGACATATCTTTCATTTTCTTAATTTATGGATTGTCACGTTCAGCACTGTCTGAATGCGTCGCAACCCTTTCGGGTCCCGATTTTCGGGGTCGCTGAATTCTGCATGAACCTAGCTTAAAATGTTTCTCTTCCATTCGTATATCTCTTTATAATAAATGGGTGAAGTTTCAAGAACTGAGTCCGTATTCTTTTCCTTCTTCTTTATTATTTACCTTTCCGCCTCTATCTAGAACGAGGGCATAGTAAAAAAGAAGCATAGTAAATTCTTTTTCTACTATGACGAGAGCCTGTAGGACACATCGTCGATTAAAAATCAAAACTCTTTGTTTTTTTGGAAAAATGCGTTTGAAGTGTCCAATTAATATTAACAAGTTTTTATAAAATGTAAATAAGAAAACGCGTTTCATCCGTTTAAGATTTATTCATTTATTTATATTTGTTCATTCACTTATTACTAATCAACATTACGGAAAAGCCAGTGCATTGAAGAGTAAAATTAATGGAGATATCAACTAATAACTAATCAAATAGAATGTCGCCTAAAAATACTAGCTATCATTTATGAATAAATAATTAATTGCTTTTAATTTAAACAAATGAGGGCTGGCAGTAAAAATATCTAGATCTGGTGCTTTCAAGTTAATGTAATTTAAGCGCCGCAATGCACGCGTCAATAAGTTCCACCTCGTTAGGTTAGTGTGCGAGAATGGCTCCTCGAAAAGATGGTGCGATCGAGCATGAATATAATTATTAGGCACAAAAACATCCATCTTAGCTAGTAAGCTAGGGTTTTATGGATTTGAGACTATACTCGGGCAAGCCCGTCACCCCGAGGCGTTTCAATGAAATTTATCGCTATATCACCCCGACGTGAAATGTACAGAATTTTGGTGATACAAATCCACTGTCCAACTACGCCATGGCCCGTTAGGAGCCGACGCCTTAATAGCGAGACACCGGGCAGCAAGGTATCCAGAAGTCTAGCCTCACTCCCTAACTCCCAGATTAGGTCGGATTCCTTCGAACTTCCATCTGGTCGCGGGTTCGAAGTCGCTTGCGCCGTCTTCTACCGCAATTCCTCACTGGAATTATCGTGGATCCGAGGCGTTATTTGATCGGCCTTGCCATCCGAGATCGGGTGGCCAACGGATCGTTTCTAAGTGTAGATAGCTTAAGGTACCTAACTACCCCCGCTATCTTAGGTCGAATTAAGCTTCCCTCCCCCCCCCCGGCTATTTGTCAGTTGAGCAATGCAGGTAAACCGACTAATATATCAACCGTCCATGGCCGCCCGAGGTGTTACGCCAGGTCTGACCGCAAAGCGGGTTTTCCCGGATTAGTCCCTATTCGGGGAGTCTGTCGGATTGGATTTGAGCCGTGAGTCAGGCCGACCGGATAACAATGGCCCGAGCTACACATGCCCCATTTGACCCCAATTGAGCTAGGTTAGGTTAGGTTAGTAACCTAATAGTAAGCTAAGTAATAATAAGCTAGGGTTATCAGTTTTGCCTCGAATCAGATTTAAAATATAGGACATGATCAGCATTTCTCTTCTGAACTAGAGAGAATTATAGCTAACCATACCCGTGATACATGCAGTCGGATACAAAAATGGTTAATATCCGTACTGCTTAAAGTACATATATCTCAAAAACACATCTGTACCTTTTCCAGCATGAGTATATAAGTGTTGCATGCGGATTCCAAATGTATACGTCTCCATGCGACTTCAAACAATTGAACTGTAAAACGTGCTTGCGCATAACCCGAATAGTATGAAAATGGTTCGATTGCCGTATCACAAACCCTAGAAGCTTGAAAGAAGTTAAAGGTAGTTGAATAATGTGATCCTTGAAGTTTAACTGGGAGTCGAAAAAAACTCCCAAGTCCTTGACTTCAGGTACTCTAGGAAGCACACACCCAGTGATGGAGTAATCATACATCAGATGAGTACGCGATCTCGTGTATGTCACTACTGAACATTTGTTAATATTAAAGTGAAGGTTACGAGCTTGGCTCCATTCATAGACTGCATCAAAGTCTTACCAAATTTTATTTACTTATAAATAAAAATTACCATTTATCACATTTCGCAAAAGAAGCTATAAAAATTTTGATCTTTCTTGTAATATTTTTTATTAATGGAAAAAGTGTCATTTTATCTTTAAATGATTGTTTTCCACAATTATTTCCACATCTCCGACATTTACCAATTTTTCACCAATATTTTTCCACATCTCCGACATTTACCAAGATGTAACCATTTTCGGAGTAAAATTAAAAAACTTACGGTGATTATAATTGGAGGAAAATAATAATAAATAAAGCAATTTTTAAAAGTTTTCTTTGAAATGGCTGCAAATAAAGCAGCCAGAAATGACTGCAAATACAGCAGCAAAACGGCATATCGCCATTTTGCGGTTGATACTTAAAATAAGATAAAGGTTAAGATCGTTTATTATCAAATACGTGTAGGTTAAACAAATCTTTGAGTATATCAAGTTCAACTAATATTACTGGAAAGGTATAAAATATCATATCATTATATTGATACAAAAGAAAATTAGGTGGCAAAAGACACATGAAGAAACAATAATAAGTATATTGTTATCACATAACAATTTAAGTAGAAGTTAAACTTTTTATATAGTTACACCCAATAAGAGAAACGGAAAGAATCAAATTTAAAGATAAAAATATAAAAACCTAAGATGGAATGCTCACGGAGAGGATTAAGCGACAGGCTTTCCAGCGCGTGTTTCTTACTACGCGAAATAAGGAAATTGATCAGCGTAAAATATACTAAATGAATATACTTTGCTTATTTCGAGTCAATTCTCTGTTATGGGTTTCCCTTCTGGTCGAAGTGTACCGCTGTTCTAACATATTTTCTCTCTCCAAAAACGAGCCATACGAATTTTAATTCATCTTGATAGTACCTACTGACTGAATCACGTCGTGGTCATTTCAGAACTCTCAGTATACTCACTCTACCATCGCTATATGTCTTCGAATGCATAATATTGATATTAAAAAATATAGGAAAGCGAAAGACCTAAAAGGAAATTAATTCTCATTTACAAGAGGTAGGCATAATTTAATACTACCCTGTCCGTCATTAGAAATATATAAAAGGCATCGAAACTACGTTTGAATGATATAATAAAATAAATTTTACCTATAAGCTCAACCATACCCCTTTAACTGAACAGACTGAGGTGCACGATGTGGGTTTAATACTAGATAGTAAACTGGTGTTTGATAAACATATTGACTATGCAACCGGAAAAGCTCTAGTAATTTTAGGATTCATCCAACGCGTTTGTAAACCGTTTAGTGAAGTGAGAGCCCTTAAGAACCTATAATTTGCCTATGTGCGTGGCATTCTCGAATACGGGTCTATAATTTGGTCGCCTCAGTATGCAGTCTACAATAATAGAGTTGACAGAATCCAGAGGTACTTTCTGAAGCACCTCGATTTTAAATCATTTCAGACTTCTGGAAGTTACACAGAGATACTTAATCTTTATAAGATGGACTCACTCGAAGATAGGCGACTCCAATACGATGTACGTTTTCTTTATAATATTATAAAAAATAAAATAGATAGTCCCTATTCTGTTGGCAGAATCTGTTACCGAATCCCAAACAATAATATCAGGGCTCGCGACTTATTTCATCTACCTAGAATCATTACTAATTATGGTCAAAATATGTACTTTTACAGAGCGCTTAGATCGTACAATCTAAAATTTCAAGATTTGGATATATTTAATTTATCGTCAAATACTTGCTTCAAGGAGATTAAAAACATGATTCACAGCCTTTGGCTTGATTAGCATTTCGTTAAATGTTGTGAAATATTATGATTATTATGTGTATTAGATATATTTTAGGACAATATGCTTTAAGGGAAAGGAAGGGGATGAGAAGGGACTATGTCTAAG
>JAOPUG010000037.1:10894740-10906994 GCA_027564375.1 Micropterix facetella | reverse complement strand
TTAGTACGGGCTATGGCCTAGTTAGGCAGATTCTGCAATGTGAACCATTTAAACATATATTTTTTTGAATGAATAAATTAAATTAAATTTAAAAAAAATCTTTATTATAGTGGAATTTTGAGAGTTTAAGGAAAGTAAAGATCTTTCTATACACTCAAGTGATCTCCAAGGTCGCTTCACTATCACTTCAGGTCGATCAACCGCATTATCACAATGTCGTAATTAAAAGCGGATACTCTCAACTTCTCCATATGATTTTATTGTTTAAACTTCCACCCGTATTAAGTGTCTCTTACGTACTTCAACTTTGCCGAATCCGATATTATTCATTTTATTGCCATAATTATCATCATAATAACTTTAAATTAAGTCTTATCAAGTTCATTGGGGATATGTTACCTACGGTTAGTCAAAACGCCGAAGTTTACAATCTAGATAATATACCAAATAATAGTACTAACTGCTAATCCCTGAGATCGAGGGGTTATTGCAAACTAAATCTATTGAATAACCTACGTGTATGAATTACACATAGAGAGAATTTAAAGGTAGTGATCTGAAGCCCTCTTAAAGTTGGCGATCTGGGACACCTTGCAAGTCACAAACAAGTTGTTGAACCTCTAAGGTAATACATGCTCCAGAATCAAATTACTGAATTCAATATGTGTCACTCAAAAAATCTACATTAGAATCAATAAATGTAACCTTCAGCAACCAACGCAAATTATCCGTTAGCTAGGATTGAATTCTGTCTATAGGAGGCGAATTCTCTTTAATTTAGAATGTTATATTTGGAGCTCTATGAGGATGGTTTTGCATTCAACGACCGGGTAGTCTAAGACGCATAGAAAACTCAGTCGACAAAAGGTGTGCATATAGATGGCGCTTGACCTCAAGCAAAAATTCAAAATTACCAAAAAATAAAAAACGCGTAGAGCGAACAGAGCTATCTATTACATAGCGCGTGAACTGTTTCGATAAAATTATTTAAAATATAATTGTGGAACAGGCGCTATCAGGCGCACAGAAACTGGTCATTATATATACATGTTATTACAAGCAAAAAAATATAAGATTCATTCACCACCACGATTTGCCTTTGAAAATTAAAGTAAAATATATTTGAAAATTAAAGTAAAATATAAAAGACAATCTTTTGTCTAATGGTGAATTCAAAAGTGTAAAATTTAGGAAGACCTCGGCTTCATGAACTAAATATTCTTTGCATTTCATATATTTTTTCCTTTTATCGTGTTTATTGTAACATCGAACGGGTAACTATCAACCACATCAAGTTTTTGGAAAGCTGGTTATCTCAGTGCAATTAAAGCGGAAGAACATTTGGGACGCCATGAGATTAATCTCTAACGTACCATTCGTACTAGGATCCAGACGATAACTCCTCTTCATTGAGGGGCAATTGCAAGAGTGGCACAAGGGATCTCTTATAGTTTACATGCTCAGTTCAGGTAGTTGTTTTGGACTACCCTGAATATCCTGCTATACATATGTTCAAGAAAATAATCATATGAGCCGAAGTTTGACAAATCCATGGGTTTTCCCCGGCCAATTTTATTTTTAAAAATATGTGGGAAATGATGAAGCAAATACGTATCTGTTACCGCGCGTCGGCCATTTAAGGCGTCGAGTTTAAAATGATCCCCGTATGTTTCTATTCATCATATGTTTCAATACTCAGGTGCTCACGAATATTCGTACTTCTAACGAAATTGCCATTGTTAGTCATATTTATGGAACGCCCATAAGGACATCATCATTTAACAGAACATAAAACGCTCACCTTAGCAACTACGTTAATAAAATACTCGGAGAAAAATCAAATAATGGCCAAAATTCCATCCAAACCAATAAGACTTAAGCCTTTCTAATCTAAAAGGGCTTTAATCGTCTTTAATCCTGATTAATTTTCTTTTAAAATAGGAGCTTCTCAATCGAAGAATCTTCAATATCGCGTTGAAGACGATGATATCCCCACGGGATATACTCTCCTACAAAAAGGTACATCTCGAAAGCTCCATTTAAAATATAAAGAACAGGTCGTTTATTAAGGCGCTCTTATATTAGTGTATTTCCATTATTTCTATCGAATTTTATTTGCACAGTCGCGTAAATGTTAAATGTTTCCATCGTGCAAACAGTTTCGCAATGAATCAGGAAAAAAGCCTGTCACAAAACCAGTGAAGCTTCATGTTATATAATTTTTAAACTACATACGAGTATATAACTAGTTAGTTGTAGCGCGCCTAAGGCACCCGTTGTCAAATAGATCTTCGCTTCTTTATAACCTTGAAAAAAAAATATGTTAAAAATGCAAATTGCATATAAAGCCAAAAACAGCCAAATAAATCCCTCTCCACGACGGTAAACGTCACACTGCACCAAAAATATTTTCGACCTGTTATTGAATTCTTAGAACGCACGTGCTTCATGCGCCAGCCTCTCGCCAGCCAGCTACGGCACGCGTCCACCTAATCCGTCATCGGTTCCAATATGCTCGGGCGTCGTCGGCCAAACTCGGCCAATTGAACCAAACATATAGGTATGTAAAAGAAAGAGAGCGTATACACTGCTACAACGGACATCGTCCGATGACGCCCGATACTTACCGATCAACCGACGACTCCGAATGGGTTGATTAGGTTCCAGTGTATGCATAATTTTCAGAACGTACGTGTAAATTATAAATTATAATTATAAATTACAACAAATGCAAGAAGAACTTACATTGGATGTAATCGATAAAAATTAACTTGTCAAGTTACCTTGCGATCAACTCTCGGCGAGACGCCGCGCGCATCGGAAACACAGTGAGTCAGTGATTAGCGTAACTATATATTACGATGTTACACTATGTTATAGTTCGATAGCCCATGGTCTTGAGCATCGGTCCCGCCAAAGTATAATCAGAATAGTAGGATAACTGCAAACAAGGGTAACAAGGGCGGTTTGTATGTGTGTACACCACGGCGCGCCGTGTACATACACACACAATGACAAATTCTCATCCCAACCTCGGCCCACGCAGTGAGGGCTGCGCACGACGTTGCCATTTTTCACATTTCGAATTATATTTATACTTATTTCTAATAACAGGGTCTTTTGAACTGGTCAAAATCGACGTAAGGATTTTTCTGTGACAAATTTGTAAATTTTAATTTCAATAAATACGTTGTGTTTATAATATAAACTGACATTTATACTTAATTCTAATAATAACAGGGCCTTTCCAACTAGTCGCACCTAATCGACGAAAGTATTTTCCTGTGACAAATTTGTAAATTTTAATTTCAATAAATACTTTGTGTTTATAATGTAAACTGGCATTTATACTTAAATATAACAGGGCCCTTCGAACTGTTCGTAATCGAAGAAAGTATTTTTCTGTGGCAAATATGTAAATTTAATTTCAATATAATAACAGGGCCTTTCGAACTGGTCGTAATCGACGAAAGTATTTTTCCGAGACTAATTTGTAAATTTTAATTTCAATAAATACGTTGTGTTAATTATATAAACTGACATTTATACATAATTCCAATAATAACAGGACCCTTCCAACTGGTCGTAATCGACGAAGGTATTTTTCTGTGACAAATTTGTAAATTTTAATTTCAATAAATATGTTGTGTTTAAAATACAAACTGACATTTATACTTAATTTTAGTAATAACAGGGCCTTTAGAACTGGTCGTAATCGGTGAAAGTATTTTTCTGTGACAATTTGTTTAATTTCAATAAATACATTGTGTTATAATATAAACTAGCATTTATACTTAATTCTAATAATCTTTACCTAATTTACCTACCTTACCTATCAACAGTCTAATTCCAGTTTCTTAACTAATATACAAAAAAAAACTGACACCAGAGGGCACCACAACCACACAACTATTGGGAGTTATGTTTTTATGAAATTTAATAGTGCGATAAAAGAAATGAAATAGTGTGACTAAACAAGCGATTGTGTGACAACTCTACGTTCTGAGCGAGTGATGTCTGAAATGGGGGTGAGTTGGCTTACTTATCTGATTATAATCTGGTCCCGCCGATAATGCTTCCGCTATTTGAGTTTGAATTTGAATGTCGCGCCCTCGCCTTGTGAAATAGTCCCGTGATGGAACGACATAATTTTGTTTTAAAATTTAGAACTGAAATAATCGAGAATCCCAGTTCGACGCGACTATACTCGTATATACGGAATATGCTGTTACATAATAGCAATTGCATTGTAACAAACTGCCTTTTTCTGCTAACGTTATCCCATCATGAAAGCCATAATAACCCATAGCATTGAAAACACAACACTCATTGAACATTTATTATATGGGAGTAATTCCGGTAATAGCCTTTTCGGTAAAGAATAGTACTGCCAAGTCAAATAAATAATAAAAGGAAGCGGCCACGAATGTAATATTGTAGTCATTATTTTTGTAACCTCTAGGGGAAGAGATGGATTGCCCTTTGCGTGGGATGATACTAGTATATAATCAAGGATAAAAGAGAATCTTTCGTGTTGACACTAATGTTTGGTGGCCAATGAGGTATTGTTCAAATATCACCTTTTTATAATTTTTTACAAATTATTATTTCTTATTATTATTGGCCTTGTTAATTAAACTAATTTTGTAATATTACGTAGTGTTACTATTATATTATTCTTATATACAATATAATAATATTATTGGAAACAATAATTTATTTTATGAATAATTCATCATACATAGCAGTAAAAATGCAATGGTAGTTGAAATATACAAAAATATAATATTTATAGAACAGATAATAAACTGAAATCTCATTGATATTAAGTGTGCCTGATTCGAGTAGTTGGGTGTGTGTAGAGATCGTATGACGGGCCATATAGTCTGATGCATGCTGTGCGTTTGTGCGTTTGTTTGTTTGTTTGACCGTATGTCCGAAGACTTCCCGTGTAGCAACTTGCCCCAAATTTGGTATGCAGCTTCTGCGGGAGACCATAAACACCACCAGGTAGCAACAAATTCGATCCGGGCCCCGCAGGCCCCGCTGCAGGTACATCCTGGTTTACTTGGCCTAGAGGAGGATCTGACCAATAGGTAGAGCATGCATAGCGCATATGGATATTTTTGTAATCGTGGTGACGAGAGAAACTTGTTGGAAGAGGTTCTAAGTCATTTTGGTGCTGCTGCAAGTGTATCCTAGTTTACTTGGGCTGGAGGATAATCTTACTAATCAGGTTTGCAATAGGTTTTAAACCATTTTGGATAAGTCAGGGATTACCAATCACGGGACGTGCCATATTTCCCTATGTATATCGCTACTTTCCTGTTATCTAAACACGGAAATGATGGCTGCTAAGGACTTGGATCTGATATCCTGCCTAGTTGTAGGAAAGGCTGTCTTTGTAAGCAGATGATTTGTGATTTTGTATTATAGCCAAGTGAGCATTGCGGCATACCATTTTATCGGGGAGAAAAGGTAGTTAAGAATTTTACTTCTTACAATCTTCATGACGATATTGGCGGGTTAAGTCAGCTGCGGTGCAGAAATGGAGAAATTGAGAAACGTGACTTTTAGGTGGAATGAGGAAGCCAAATCTGCCACCGATTCCTATTTTGGTTCTATTTGCACATACAGGGCCTATATACACAGTTGGCCTAATCAAGGTTTGGTAAAATGAGAGTGTTTATTAGAGGATTAGAGAGAGTGTACATTAGGAGACATATTATAGTAATTATCTTTAAGGTTAGGTTGAACGCTAGTAGTGTCAATACACCGGTCCTGCAATATATATACTCATTGACCTTTGACCTCCGACATCTGATCATCGACCGAAACCTAGTGACTTGATCCTATGACTTTTTTCATACATGTTAACGTACTGGATCACCTACTAAAATACCAATACTAACCTACTGGGGCACATACGACAAATACCGATATCACTTTTTAACGCATAATCCTATTTGAGACATTTCTTCGATAATCGCTTTTATTCATCGATTGGAAGAGCTGATAATATTTAAGGCTACTTACTGAAATTTGCCATAGATACCAAAGTGGTAAGCGAGCATTTGTAAGTTTAGTAGGTACACCAGTAGGTTATCATTTCTTAAAAAATGTGTCATTGGTTCAAGGTCACTAGGTCAAGATCATCATGTCACTAGATCGCTTAGTCAAAAGTCGGGGTTAAAGTTCAATTACCGTATACCACAGGACCTGTGAATTGATTCAACCAATGTGTCCACCTAATGTAAACGTCTCGCTCATTTTGGTTATTAATGATTGCAAGATAGCGTAATGTTGACGCAACTGGAGTTATTTTTTTTTTGTAGATTAAAAATAAGAGATATTTTTTTTATTATATCTTTTTCCTACGCCTTAATTGCAGGTTCTATGAATTCTAACATTGTTAAAACTCACTTAACAATACCATATTACCACAAAATAGATTATTATTATTACTATTACCGTTGTTTGTTGTCTTTACAACGCCACGCCCTTCTAGGTAGCATTGCTCCGGGATTATAAGGCGAGATATATCTTAGCCGTATTTGGCTAAAAAATACTTTTCAACCGAAAAGTCAACTCAAAAAGTGTCTTTGTTGTGAAAAAAAACAACGATTATAAGTATGTACTAGCCTGGAAGTTTTATTTCTTTTACTAACTGTTGCCCGTAGCTTCGTTTCACTTATAGTCTGGCACTACACTACAGACACTACCTATAGATAGATAGTGCAATAATTTATATAACGCACTTTCCCTTTCCCATATTTTTCTCGACTGACGAGAAATTATGAGATGTAGCAAAGTATCTACATGTAACATACATAAGTTCTGTTGTTATGCGAAAACAGAAAGAGTGTCAACGCTATCCACTTGAAAACTGGCAATGGGTACATACAACTGGCCATTAAAGAACCAGCTCGTCTTAAGGCTTACTACTGTAGCTTGCAACGTCTGTCCCTGAGATTTTTGGAGAACAAGGCGCTCACCGCAGCGAGAACTGCAGGCGAGAACTATTAGGGTTGAGGAACATACGCAGTATAAATTCGGTCCTGTAGAATCCCCACCTCTATTAGATTTCTTTGCAGTGCCATAACTTTCCGTTGCATAATTTAAGCCTTGTAAAGATCCGCGGAAGCGTTATCGGAGCATCGACTTTTAACGCAATCACGACCTACGCAGAAAGACCGGAGTGCATTCACCGAATTAAAATGTCTGTGTGGTAATTGGTGACGTTATCTGGTAAGAGAACCGTATTTCAATCAAAATAGAGCTGTTGATTGCTACACCATGCTTCATAGCAATGCGTTAGATGCTTGTGTTAAACAGTTGAAACCGCCGTAAACGCATTGATTCAGCTCTTTTAATGAAGGACGGTTCTGCACAGATAGGATAACAGCTTCACTTTTGTATACTTTTCTTGTAGAGTGGCTTTCGACAGCTGTTGCTTTGAGAAATGGGTCGGGACATAATCGAGCCCGTATGATTAGAATTAGGGACAATTCCTGCACTCTTCTCCAAATAGGCGAGCACTTGAGGTAGTTATTGACTTTGTCAGCGTTGGTGCCTCTAGTAACCATAGAAAGCGTTTGCGGAAATCTATGCGAAATAGGAGGGTGACGCCGCCCATAATATGCTGACTTTAAGCAGGTCCAGCAGCATTTGCTCCAGCGCTTGCACAGTTTCCTTATAAGCTATCCTGTATTTATTCCAGACGATAAATAGATGGCCTTGAAGATGTTTGGCCTTGTCGCTATTACTTGATACACTAAATATGGGCGTTTAATTCTTGTCTAAGTCGATGGTTATCAAAAAAATCCAATGTAATCATGTGACAGGAAGAACTCCAGTAAACAAATTAATGTATATTTTTAGAAATATATACACAATACGTTGGTCAGACATAGAGGTACTTTTAATTAAATCATGAGTTTTACACTAGTTTTTTCAGATACACCGTGCTATTTGTCTCCATGAGCTGTAGCCACTTTATCCATTTCCTCAACATGCTAAACATTGCAAACAATTTACAATACAATCGCTCAAGCCTCGCCAAGTTGCGAGATGACGAAACTGCGATAAGGCTGCTCGCCTTCAGCTTGGGAAAGTTTGAGCGAAATATTTGCGAGGATTTCTCCCCCTACCCAATCTCCCTACTCCCAGAGAAGCCATATTGGGCCTCTCTGCTTGGCGGCTTCCTGGCTTGATGGCCCCTGCGCTGCGTAAACCGAACCCCTCGCTCAATTATAAGTTGCGGTGAAGACAATATCCGCTTCTATCTCACATGTGTGACGCGTATCACGCGAGTGACGCTTCGCAATCTCGGGCTGGAGAAAAATGTAGGTAAGTACACTGAGACGAGGAAATTTAATGGCTTTTAAAGGCGACGCGAAATCCATTTAAAAATAATGAATCAGGTGCTGGTTCTGCAGTTATTTATGTGACAAGGTACAAATGACAGCAAGATAAAAAAAAATCTTTATTACATTATAAGGTTATATTTTAAGGTTAGGTTTATTTTTTATAAATATTCAAATATTTGGAGCAACGCACTTGAAGAGCTTTCATGTGGGCACGCATAAAATGTAATTAATGAGACAAAATGGCAGATGGAACATCGACGCTTTATTGCGGAAACACACCTGATAATCATCCTATCCCAGTAACAACACAGTGTCCAGACCGCAGCTTAGGAATAGGATTTGTCCCAGAAGATCCTGATGCCGCATTCCGAAATGCGCAGAAAGATCACTGCATTAGATGAAACAAACAGATAGTCAGCAGGCTGCTTACACTGAAAAACAACAATATCAGGAGCCGGTATCCAGTACAATATAACGGCGATGATGTCGGCGTATTCAATATTCCAAGACCACCGTTTCAAGAAAGCAACATAGAAGTAACTGTGACCTTCATCGAGTACTAATTACGCGTCGAAGTCCACGGCAGAAGCGTCGTGCGCTCCGCACAAATGCCACACCAAAACCCAAGCGGTATATAACGACACGGTTTCGTATGATAGGTAGCGATATTGCCATATAATGTGAGAGAAGTACACAACGCCATAGCTGAGGCGACAGCTATATCGCGACAGTCACCCGAGCAAATTTATTCTATTACAAATTATAATCGCGGGTTTCCTACATGAACGCCTTCAGTCTCAAGGGAAATCCTAAGTGATCATTTATCGTTTATACTAATTCGAAATATAGCTGAAATTTCAAACATGCCTTGGCCAGTACTTCTAACGTCGACTCTTCAACAGCGCTAAGCCATTCCCAGATTGAAACTCAATTCAAAACCGCTTCAAATCCTTGGCCAAAATGTTGCGGCAGCCGAACTGCCGAAACTATTTCATTACTCGAATATCCTTTACGGCTCGAAGAAACCGTCCAAATGGAAAAGCCCGTCAAAGTAATTCGTGCATTTTCCGTTTGCAGCAGAAAGGCTGGAAAGCCGTCGTCGGCTGAACCCCTCACCGCAGGCAGCCTCGATGCATTTCTGCCGGATCTTATTTAGGCCTGCGCTTACTGTATGCAGTGAGCCGTCAACTCGCCAGCTTGGCCGTCTCAAGCTTTATTCGGCGCACTCGTATATTCGCCAAATACCTCTTTTAGATGCAGCCCGATAAGCTATCGCCGAAATGCACTACGTATCACACGAAATGAATTCCGCCAGGCTCCATTCGGGGCCATTTGTTTTGCTTACATAGTCAATTTTTCATATTTTGCAATATAATATGTCAAGTCTACAAAATAAGCATATTGCATATGCATATTGAAGCTAATCATATTGCATATAATTATATTGGTAGTTGGAGCTTCATCAATACATTCGCTCAGATTTTTATTAATATTTGGTTATACATTAAAGGCTTACCACACTAAGCATCATATAATTAAAATAATAACAGGAAAAGTAGCGATATACATCGGCAATGTTGGCACGTCCGTTATTGGTAATCCCTGAATTAACCAAAATGGCTTTAAACTTATTCCAATAAGTTTCTCCCGTCACCACGATTCCAAGAATACCCATATACGCTATGCAGGCTCTACCTGTTTGTCAAATCCTGATCTGATCTGAAAAGAGATTAATACGAGTTAAAGCCAAAGGAATCTTTTAAAATTAATTTCTGATAGCGATCATACCATTTCATTGTAAAGCCATTTGCAAGCTCCGAAAATCCAAGGTGGAGAAGCTTAGCCATCAGAAGGGCATGGTCGAGAGTATCAAATGGTTTGCTATAATCGAATAGTAGTAGAGACGTTCCATTACCCTTATTTATATTTGAAAAACATACATGTGTAACGTGTGTCAAAGCAGTAGTGGTACTGTGACAGGAACGAAATCCAGACTGAAATTGAGAGAGAATATCGTTTTCAGTTATAAATTTCACCATTTGGGAGTATAGGACTTTTGCAAGAATTTCGGAAGAGAAAAGAAGGATGCTGATCGGTCGTCCATCCTTAAATTCAGTGACCGGTGATTTTTTGGGAATTGGGTATATGACGGAGACTTTCACTGATTTGGGACGTGGCCAGTCTCAATACATTGGTTTATGATGGCAGTTAATTTATTTATTTATTTATTTATTTATTTAAAAATTATTACATTGGTTATAGGGCCATTCGGTTCCTATCAATGCTACACAATGATAGGAACCGAATGGCAAAACCTTAATCTCATGCTTGTTTGATTCTGTCACCCAACTGGGACAAACCCGTTCTAGGGTGGACAGGGAACTTTGAACTTTTCGTTCGTTTATCTTGAAAGTATATCTTTTTATTAGCCAATTAATATTTTTCGATTGGTTCTTTGTTCTAATAGAAACGCGTGATCTGCTTCTAGAACTTTAACGATCTTTTGGGCAAGATCAATTATGGAAATCAGATCACTGCGGGCGGATTTGTTAAGCAATTTGGAGATTCCGTCACCTTGAAATCCTTATATTTCATTTACCTTGCCTAGTTATAAAGGTTTAATCAATTCTTGTTATTATCCTGAAATGCTCTTAAAATTTATAGAAACTGTGTACTAGCCACAATTAAAATTGAAGCCTTCTACCGCAATTCTTCTGCCATTACGATAACTTGGCTGGCTATTTCTTGAAAAGAAAGGTCTTTCATATTTGTTGAGGCATAATCTCATGTTTAACCAGAGATAAAATTCATTACATCAAAGTAAGTCGATAAAATGGTTTTACCAAGTAGTTTTGGAGCACCAATTTTTTTTTCTTGATTGCACTTGAAGTATGTTTTCCGTGTATGTTTTCCACGGTATGCCAAGGCGGTTGAACTGTAAGTGTTTTGCGGAATCCTGAAATACAAAATAATACATCGGCGGCGCGTTTGCGGTTGTAGTTGAATAATGTGCCGATCGCGTCATGGCTGATAACCGCCTGCGCATCACTCGCATAATCTAACCTGTCGAAAAGAACCGTAATCGCGCAGCAGATAGGTGAGACCTCCCGAATATATTTGATAAATCACGTGATAAACCAACACATGATAAACAAACAAATCAAATGATAAATCACATCATAAGCAAACTATTGAAAGTAAAATTTGATGTTATATACACTTAAAGTAAATTGACGCACTTTGAATGTCAAAACAACACATAACATAGGTTTGAGAGCACGACATACGGCGACTATAAACAAAATCAGAAAATCCCAACGAACATACGTGTTCTCCTTACCTCTCTGTATTCCTCCGTAATTACGCATAAGCGTTTGATACATAACGTCCACTCCCGTTATTCCTTGCAAATGTTAATATTAGGGGAGCCAATTTTACAAAAATATCGAAAAGTTATGATATCATAGACTGCTAAATATATGTATGTTTTTAAATAAAACTTGGTATGCTCAATCTATACAGTATCACTGTATACCTACGTTACATACAGTATTCTTGCGTTATAAAAATTATGATCTTGTGTTATAAAAAAAAACACTCTCTTTGTCGGGACAACATTTTTATTCTAGAGGTCTCACTTTTATGCTGCGCGATAGCGGTTCTTTTCGAAAGGTTAGATTTTGCGAGTGAAGCGCAGGCGGTTGTCAAATACGAGGTGTGACAATTAAGTAATGAGACTGATTTTATGCCGCGCTTATGGTAAACCTGCGACCTTGAAATTCCCTTCCCCTTCCCCGGCATCCTTCCCCTCCATTGATATATTTAACATCGCTCTAGCTTGTTTAGTTCGCCTTCTGTGTCGTGTTGAGTAGACGTGTGTTGGTG
>JAOPUG010000037.1:10825623-10836127 GCA_027564375.1 Micropterix facetella | reverse complement strand
AGCAACTTGCATTAAGTAATCATATTCAATAAATAAGTTACACAGAACACAATATCATGTAGGCAGTCCACACTCCACTTCCACACTGCTCCTGTCACATTCTCCCAGTGTTGCCAGTATGTAACACTGTCCAGTGTAGAGAACATTTTAAGAAGAGCAGTCGTCTCTATTGAAGCAAAAACCTCTGCTACGGCTCTTAATATATCTAGAAAAAAATCAAACCTAACCGTTATTTTTGCGAAAAACTTAAAATTTTCGTATTTTTTTAATACACATTATCGTACAAATTTCAAAATTCCAGTCTCAAGGAAGCCTTTAGTCATCTTTTTTTAGTTCGATAGTATTTTATATTTACTAATTTTTTATTTAGTTTCTAAAGTAAATTTTACCATTTCGTCGAACTCGTAGGCGTAAAATCGGAAAACAGCCGCTGGAAAAGTAGGTTTTTTTATTTTTATATAATTCTAGTAAAAAAATCAAAAATCTACTTCCAAGGGCGTCTACATCAAGGATAAATCTTTACTACTATTAAATATTTTTAATAAAATTCTTTATACTTTAGACAAGAAAACCCATCAAAATGTCATAATTTAGGTACAAAATGTGTCAGGCCTCTTAAGTAACCGTATATTTTATAATACGTTTTTTTTACACAGTGCGTTTATACAGACTTACAGTGTTCCCAGTATGTTTATAATATCTTCTGGATTTCTATTATAAAAGTGTATACATTGCGTCATGAAAAGGGAATCTATTTTTTTGCCGAACTGGGAAAATGAAAACTCATTTCTATTTCTCGTATATAAATTGTATCCGTCACTTACGTTTGTGAACTGCATTAGGTTTTTACAGATATATCTATTATATATTTGAAAATTAAGTGAAATATCCCAAAATAACCCGTTTAACAATATGTATTCAATGTGTATTCTGATAGTTCAAAAATAGATAGAAAGTCTGGAACCCGAGTACACTCGCAAACTCCGTAACTTGTAATAAGGAAATTAGTGGAGGTCATGAGAGAAATAAATCCTGTCAGGCAAAAACGGCCTCAATCGGCAGATTGACTGTGATCCGTCCGGCGTAGCTTGTCTCTCCGACACGTCTCATTCTCTTTCGAACAAAACAACGTTAGCTATTCGTTTATATAAGTACACGTATTGTGCTCTTCACATAACTGTTTAACTGAAAGAGGCCCCTGTCTGCCAACCACTTACGTGTCCCGCCTCGTCGATATACCTAAATGTAGGGTCCGCCCGCCGACCGACTGAGTTTGCACAACCCCCGCTTCGCTGGCACCTCAAAGCGCATTATGCCGCAAAGTTAGCTCTTCGATCAGTTTAACGGACAGTGAGGTCTCATATTACCATACATTTGCTTTAACACGAATATATATTCATATTGTATTTCAATTTTCCTCAATAATATTGATTACTTATAAGTCAATCTTGGTATGCCAATCTTCGCTTGCCTCTGGCCAACTGCCATTTTACTAGTACCATATTTAGCCCAATAAAGTTAAATAAATCAACCCAAATAATTGAAGTAGTATTGAAAATCAGTACTGCTATTCCGCAAGGTATCCTGATGAGCATACTGAAAGTCCCCGAGGGTGGGAGTGAGCGCGGAGCGGGGGTGTTCAAATGTCCCTTTCTCCAGCTTTTTGCAAATATTTTGAAAACCTGTAGGGTTAGCGTTACGACTATTTTTACAAAAATATACAACATAAAAATTCCTACGTAAAGGAGCTAATCACTTTTTATTGTAGAAGCAATATATTTGGGGCAGCGAGAGAGTCGAATTTGACAAAATATCCGGCCTGGCCGTTGGGCGCGGGCATCATGTTGCGAGCGGCATGAGGCGCCGTTACTTTTATCAATTTAAACCCACTGTCACTCCTAAAATTGATCCTGTAGTAAACAGTTATAATATGTTATATATAGGAAATTTCATGTGGTTTATTTTCGTAGAAGTAGTCATAAAGCTAATTCTAACGGCTTTAGATATATATGCAAAAAACTGTAGAAAGGGACATTTGGACACCCCCCCCCCCCACATTCCCCACACTCGGGGACTTTCAGTGTGTTCATCGGTATATCTTAAGGAACAACTGTACCGATTGTCTATTTTTGGGCTAAATTGCTTGGATTAATCCTAAAGCTTAAATTTATCGATTCCTTTGCGATTCAGGGTGACGCCTCGCTGACCTACAATTTCGCATACATAAACATATTTAAAATATAGAAATTTACTCTACTCTCGTTTTTGTTTCACAGACACATTCTCACAGGGCGATACTCCTATACAACACTTAAGAGCAATAGGCAAATATCCAATCTAATAAATGGACTTGCTTTTTAGGGGTCACCACAAATTTACCTATTCGGCCGGGATTGACAATATCATTTGGTAGAAAGAGAAGAATTGAATCACATAATGTATTAAAGATATCGCCTTTGCGCCAATGCATTTTCGATTGTTATTCCAAAGAAGAATAGAAAATATAAAATGAAGATAAAAATATCGTGCATTGTGTGAAAAGCACACTTTACAAGTATAGACCCTTATCGCTTCCATTCTTGGCAGAGGTTACGCGTAGGCGACGACCGTGTAAGGAAAGTTCAAAAGCGCGGGCGTCTTTGAAAGTAAAAAATGGCCTAAGTGATTAATGGATCGAGTTTACGGCCTGCCTCAGCGCTAACCCCACAATATTGTAAAGCGCAGCGGAGCGGGAGGAAACTCACCCGACTGTTGAGTTTATTTTTCACCTTTATTTATTGTCGTGGCTGGGCTTGGGAATTAGTCTCTTTTACCAGGATATGTTGAGATGGTCTACCCTGGGGCCGAATGAAAATACTTTAACCTCTAGAATGAACCCGATTTTAAGGTAAAATTGGCAGGAATTTTGAAAATTGCAATAAAATATAAATATAAAACTTGGCAAGTGGAAAACCCGAGGGTTTGTCAAACTTCGGGTCATATGATTATTTGTCTAAAAACAATTACCTTTATGTAAAAAGATAAAATAATTCAAAATTCTTATTCCCGGTTAATGACGTTCATCTCAGCAGAGACGCAAACCGCTTCGCCGCGAGTCGTATCGTGCGTTCATCGCGCAGTTCGTTCTGTCGACCTAGAGATGGCATATAGTAATTTCAAAATATCTAACAGTATGTATAATATATGAGGATGTTCAGGGTAGTCTAAAACAACTAATCATCGTTAATTATATTTTACGATCTAAAAATGCAAAATACTGATTTCATGGGGTCAATTTGTATGGCAGGTACCCAAATTTATATAGCAGGTACTCCAACCGTGAGACTCCGAACCCCCTTTGGGTGGGCCGAAGTAAAATTTAATAAATTACATATAAATAAAATAAACAGTTCGTAATAATGCATATTTTCATAAATCATTAGGTTAGTTAGTGTTCCTAAGCGCTCGTGAGCGAAGGAAAGGCTTCGTTCCTATTGTAAAATTGATTAGTTAGGCTTCTTTCCTAAAAAAAATTCAAGATAATTGAACCTATAATTAAATGGACTAGGCAACCATATCATGGAGTCGCTGAAGTGGATAGTATTACATCCTGTCACATGAAACAAACGGAAAACTTGGGTACTTCCGGGGGTACTCTCAAGGATATTCGCTCTGTTAAAACTGGACAGTCTATTATCGGTCTTTAGGAGCCTAATAAGGTCGTGCAGCTCGGGTCTTAATTGCCAACTCTGTTCTATCACGGTTATCCCAACTCACGACCCAACACCTCTCCGGCAGTCTCCTCAAAGATGTATGAGACCGGTGAACACGCTGTGCATGACGGCTGATCTGGGGGAAGCCCCTGGATGATCCTGGATGTCTGAGCACTGGGCGGCATGCCGACATTTTCCTAGCAACCTTCCCGAAGAGGGATCCCCTGTAGCCCGGTAATGCGGTGACATCGCCTGAGCCCAGTGTATCCCGGTAATGCGGCATATGCACTCGGTGAAAACTTCTGATGGATTGTTGGTTGTCTGAGGCATTGGTCGATCTGCCGGTCCTTGCTCAAAAAACGAATAGCCGGAGGAGTTTGGACTCGCAATGTGGCCTAAGGAAGCGGGGATAGTTAGGTACCTTAAGCTATATATACCTAGAAACGGGGACTATATATACTTAGAAACGGGGTATGTGCAGTCGGGACATATGGCCATCTTGTTATACACGGTCGGCCCGACTAATGGCTCAACTCCCATCCGGCAGCCTCCCCGAAGAGGGATAATCTGGTGAAACCCGCGTTGCGGCCGAACCTGGGGTAACACCTCTGGCGGCCCTGGACGGTTTACCGGCCTTGCTCAACTGACAAATAGCCGGGGGAGTCTGTTGCGTAATGCTGCTTAAGGCGCGGAGGTAGGTGTCGACCTGTCGTCGCCTAACCTTAGTAGCGACCCGAACTCGGGTGATTTTTATGTCAAAATTCTGTTGTAGCTTGGGCTATGATGGCCGTTTTGTCAATGTGGTCGGCTCAAATCGCAGGGCAGCTGCTTTTCGGAAGCCTCCTCGAATGAGCGACCTATCTGGTGAACCCGCTGTGCGGTGGATCTGGGGTCGGAAACTCGGACGGAACTGGACAGCTGGCGCACGGGGCAGGCATACCGGCCGTGTTGTCACTGACTGATACCTGGAGGAGTCTGAGAACATATGTTATTTAAGACGCGGGGGTAGGTGTCGACCTGTCGTCGCCTACCCTTAGAAACTACCCGATGGCTACGCGATCTCCGGTGAGCATTGCTGAGGAAAGAATGCCACGGGTTCGTGAAATTTCCGAGTTACGGAATGCCACGTTATCACGATAGGTAGAGGTTGCGCAAGCGACTTCGGACCAAACAGGCTGGATTTGATATCTCAGTCTAAATTTAATCTCAGTCTAAATTTGATAGAAAGTAGGTGAGGCCGCCCGCTGGGTGGCACTTCCCAGTGCCTCGCCGTAAGCAGTAGGACTTTGGCGGGCTGAGGTGGAGCTTGGTACTTAGATTGTCTTCGTCCACCAAGTCTCTGTGTTTCGCCTCGGGGTGATATAGCGATAAAATTCGTTGAAACGCTCCGGGGATAACGGGTTCGTCCATAGCAGTTGACATACAATATATATATGTACATACGTTTCACTTCGGGGCTATATATGTAACTATAACGTTCTTTGAAACGGCTTGTGGTGACGGTCTCGCCCGAGTATAGTATTTAATCCAATTATATCCGTAGAAACGATACGTTACCTACCCAATCTAAGGTAGCAAGCCGAGTAAAGGGCGCCTCGTATTCGCGATAATTCCAGTGAGGAATTGCCGCTAATTTAAAGGTAAAATATAGCGCAAGCGACTTCGAACCTGCGACCAGACGGAAGATCATAGAAATGTGACCAAATCTGCTAGTAAAGGACGTGATGGACCATACTCGGCTTGACAATTCCCAGTGCCTCGCGGTAAGGAGTAGGACTCTTACGCTTGGTACGTAGATTTGTCTTCTTCTTCTTCACGTCTCTGTGTTTCATTCCGGGTGGATATAACAAAAATATCGTTGAAACCCTCCGGGGTGGCCGGATTCGCCGGTAGCAGTTGACAATCCCAATTGGACAATCTATTATGCTATTCAGAATGCCATCCACGAAAGACATGTCTGTGGTCCATCTATTATAGAGCGGTTCAACTTTAAAGAAATCCGCTCGTTCCTAGTACGGCTCGATGTTCCGGTGATCGCACCAATTTAGATATCGCAAGAACCACTTTTCGACATCCCTCACCCTTATTGATGGAAGCGGCATACATCGGTGACAATATAGTAGAGCCGAATTCTAAAACATTTCTAACATATGCGTAATATAATATTTTAAAGGTGAGCATACTCTGCACTCTTGTGCAGAGTAGGTATGCCCTATTAGGATTTATTAGGAGTAATTTTAGGATTCTTATCCTAAAACTTTCTTGGCCTTGAGAACTATGTGATCTAAGTGGCCGTCGTACATAAAGCTGGTGACATTGAATTTTAAGGCATTGAGGCAGAGCTTGTTTTTACGGCAGTATACCAAGGAACTGTCTAGATCGAATTGCCTATTTATGTAATCATTCCTACCTTTATCATCAGCATAGATGATAAATCTGGATAGGTTAAAGCAAGCGCCGATTTCATTAATATCAATTTTAAACAGTATATGTCCAAATGACTAATCTTGAGGTACTCGGGATGGTACTCTAACGCACTTAGACCTATAACCACCCACAGTGACCACTTGATGACGATTAGCCACACAAGGCGCAAACCATTTCAGCAGATCTCTATGATTCCCTACCAGTAGTAATTTGGCAATTATTATGGGGTGATAACATTATCTGTGTCGAATGCCCTCGAGAAATCCGTATACTGCGTCCGTCTCTAGGCGTTTGTCCATGTTTATGGATCTAAAATCGATAAATTCTGAGTTCTTGTTTAAATAGCCGTATTTATTCTCAGAGTGCGAGTTTTTAACTGCAGAATAAAGGTGGTCATACACGATCTTCTCGAATACCTTGCTCAGAACCGACAGAATTGGAATTGGGCGATAATTTTCAATACAGTTTCTTAGACTTTCTTTGTGGATCAGGATTATTAGTGCCTGCTTGCAAATGTCCGGGAATATTCCCTCTTGTAGTGAACGCGTTAATAGAATTGCCAGAAACGGAGATAGAGAAGCGGCACAGTTAGTAAAAAACACCGGTTAAATTCCGTCGCAACTTGCGTCCTTATTGATATACAAAATGGATAAATACTTGTGGATAACCTCAGCAAAAATTAAATCGTTTGTTCGTCTTTGCGTGGGAGCATCCGCAAGTGCCGGGTGCGAACTGAATTGGTCAGCAGAGCTGAAAACTGACACAAAAATGCAGATAATCTTTCGCTAATGCTGGGACCATCGTTAAAACATTCATCTTCATATACCATAAATTGTGGTATTTCACCGCCTCTGTAAATATGTGTTTATGTATATCCAAATGCGTTTAGGATTACACGGATATTATCCTAGTTTCGATTGACAAAATTGACGGAAGTATTGCTTTTGCATATTTTTTGTCTATGCCGCAATAATGCGAACATATCATAGTCACGGGTATTACAGTTCTTCTTCGACTTCCAGTGATATCGGTTCTTTCCTTTGATGACCTTTATTAGGGTCGGCGATAACCATGCTGGAAAGCGTGGGTAAGCTGTCGTTCACGTAGGTACGAAATTATCGATAGTTTTATTTATGATCGAGTAAAATTATCTGTGACCTCGCCTATGGAGCAATGAGCAAAGAAAAATTTCCAGTCAGTCGAAGAGAGGAATTTATTTATCGAGAAATAGTCAGCGTTGGCGTAGAGTTCAGAGAAACGATTCAGGGTAGCTCTTTCAGTATGCGCATAGATATATTACACAGTTGTACATCAAGTGATGGGTAATAAACTTCTTTCGGAATTATTGTATTACTGTATAGAATACTCGCACATCGTCTAGAAAGCATTTGGATATGTGATATACTGTTAGAGGCTTGAAAATGCGATACCTTCGCAGAATGAAGTGCGTACTCGATCGAGAGTCCCTCCGCTTTCCGATGCGTGACAAAGAGATAATCAAAGGGCACGGAACCAAACAAAAATATTGAAAAAAGCAGGTCGAGCAAGGAAAATTCTCCGATCACATTATCGCGACAAGATCAAATTTCATACATAAATCCAATACTGTCTAAACTTATGGATTGAACCGATTAAGGAAGTGTGAGTATTCGAATAGAACCTTGAAAATATCTCTTGAGTGGTCTAGTATTGAGTGGTCTATGTCTACTATAAAGCACGTAATCCTAGTATGCAACAAGTACAATCATCGATTGAATTTTTAAGTTAGCGACATATTTCTAATTAAGGAGCTTTTTTCTACCAATAGTAAATAAATATATTATAAATCCTTTTCTACTAAATAAACAATCTGAAATTGATAAAATAAAAATGAACTATATGATAAACTAAAGGACTACACCCGGCGCTACCCGGGTGTAGTTTTGCTAAAAACCGGGACTTCAAAAGCAGCGTGCTCAAAGATACCCCACGTATTTCTAGTAAACGTTTGCCCCCACTGTGTCACCCTTTCTGCAACAGCACGTCTGCGAGCTTCAGCTTCCTCCACAGTCTCCGCTGCCTACTGGGACGCCATATAATCAGAGTGTTGTTGATGTCGATCATCCGCCTGTTCCGAAGTTGATTGCCCGACAATTGGCTTGCTCCTCGCGCCGTGCTTGCGATTGTTCCGTCGTCTTAGCAGCCCACTGGGACGCCATATAACCAGCGAATCGTTGACGTCGATCGTCCGCCTGCTCTTGCATTTCAGCTGCTCTAAGAGCCGATTGACTCCTAGCCTACTCAATCCTCCTCAGTTACGCCTGAGCAGAAGTCTCTTGACTAATAGCTACTTTATTAGCTCGAGCTCTTTATGAATTTTCTGACAAATTAGATTTGCGTTTCCCTGGCATGTTTTAAACCAAACGACAATACACTAATCGCTATATCTACATATATACTATTCAGTATAATCACCTAATCACAATCAATTATATCCAAATTTCAAAGCAAATCGAAGTCCGTATGAATAGCCAAGTCGTAGTATTAAACAAGTTTAAATCAGTAAATAATGTGTAATATATTATATGACGACAGAAAACCCGATAAAGGTAAACTTCGCCTGAACAAACTACAGTGAGTTTTAAAATTAAGGCAGTGGCATCTCTTGACAAAATTCAGAACTTAGGTGTTATTATATAACATTGAACTACAGGCACTGGTCTCTTCTATTATAATATATCTGAGTTTAAATTTAGAACTAATATATACATTCGTCTTTTGTTTGAAATATTTAAAAAATAACTCGAGGAATTGAAGGAGCTAATATGTGGAGAATGCGGTCACACATTTTCAAATAAAAATAATTTTAAAATACCTTAATGATATAATATAGCCTATGTTAAAACACTATATGTTCATGACTGACTGAACTATATGTTCTGACTTTTAAGTCAGAACATATTCAATAATATTCATACCATATGTTTTGACTTAAAAGGCAGAACATATTGTATCTGTGTGACAAATTTCATACAACTCCATGTAGGCGTTTATGCGTAATTGAGTCCCAAACATACACACTTCCAAACATTCACATTTATAATATGCATAAGTAGGATTGTGTAAACACACAAAATGTGGTATTTAATGAAGAACTATACTGAGAGCTTTTTCTTTGTTGTACATATAGATGGCGCCCGATTAGAATATTAATTTGTTTTTTTTTAACTCTAGAATCTTTTAAATGAAATGTCACCAATGCGACATTTTTTATGTAACAAAAAATACACATGACATTTTTGGACCGTCCGTACCTATTATTAGTAGGACAGGCCATATAGTCTGATGCATGCTGTGTTTTTCTTCGTTTGTTTGTTTGTCCTTCCGAAGATTTCCATAGTCCGATCTTAGCCAAATTTGGTATACAGCCTCCCTGGGTGACCTTAAACACCACCGGGTAGCAGCAAAATCGATCCGAGTCCCGAAGGTGCATCCTGGTTTACTTGGTCTGGAGTAGGATCTGACCACTAGGTAGAGCAAGCATAGCGTATATGGGTATTTTTGGAATCATGGTGACGAGAGAAACTTAGAATAGGTTTTAAGCCATTTTGAATAAGTCAGGGGTTACCAATCATGGGACGTGCCAAAATGGCCGATGTATATCGCTACTTTTTCTCTTATTATTAATAAATTAGAGTATCGTGCGGTGATTAAAAACTTGACACAAAAGGAGAAAGCTCTAACCAAAATCAATAACCGCTTGTATGTGGGGTATGGGACCGAGGCTCCTTTGTTTTTCACCAAGTCCACCATTGACCGTTAGAGACCAACCCTTATGGAGAGGCACTGAGCAAATCACCCAGCGGCGACCTCGCCCTCTGACTCCCAGATTTGGAGGGATTTCTCCATCCTCCCATCTGGTCACGGGTTCAAAGTCGCTTGCGCGGCCTCTACCTACTGTAATGTACACGGTATTCCGTGACTCGAAAATATCGCGGATCCGATGCGTCCTTTACTCGACATATATCGCCCGAGATCGGGCGCCCAACGGATCGTTTCTAAGGATAGGTGACAGTAGGTCAACATCTATCTCCGCCTCTTAGGGAACATATATTCCTAGATCCCTCCGGGTCACTGCCGATTTAGCAGTATGGCCGGTAATTAACCATGCGTCAGCCGCCCAGTTCCGCCAGAGGTATTCCCCAGATCCACCGTACATCGGTGTCACCAGGTTAATCCTTCTTCGTGTAGGCTACTGGATAGGAACTGCTTTGTGAATTGGGTCGACCGAGTTGACATAAATGGCCATCTGGCCCAAGCTACAACGGAACCATTAGGAACCACCATCACCAAACAGTTGTGGTTGTCAACTACTCCGAGTGAACCCGGCCACCCCGGAGGCATTT
>JAOPUG010000037.1:10714867-10725787 GCA_027564375.1 Micropterix facetella | reverse complement strand
TTCATCACCCGTTATATCGTCTCGCGGGTGTGGGGTTAACACACCTCACCTAATTAATGTACGCCCCCATACACCAAAATCAAATGTAACTATCCAGTTAGAATCATTTCCTGTTCTCTTAAAATCAGCACACAGCTTTAAGCGCTTTCTGATGGAACTCTCCGAGTGGGAAGGGAAAGCCTTTTTTATATCGTCCATCTTGATACGCCTCGGATTATCGCGGGACTTCCAAAATAGACGATAAATAAAAACCTGTAAAGGAAAATAAATCTTTTACCATTTGCAGAGTCGCAAAAAGGGAATTTAAAATTTAGACTTGGGGGAAGTGTGAAAGCGCTTTAGAAATTAAGCAAGATCATTTAAAACGACAAAAAAAGTATACTTAGGGTATTTATGTAGCATAATCTAAGCATAAAAATAGAAGAGATGGTTTTGGTGGAAATAGTGATTATTACGACCAGGGGTAGGCAATTAAGGGTCAAGGTAAGCCCCACTCATTGGTGGCAGAGCTCAGGTGACAAAAACACAAACATCTCGAAAACATTTGTGCAAGAGCAAGAAAGGAAGAAAGGTTGCCGCGTATTGTCCACTAGCGGGCGACATCGGCGACAACCTCCATACTCGTCAACAATCGGCTATACCAGCAATATTGCGACAATATTGCTGACATTGCCCAAATGTTGACGAGCAATATGACTATATCACTGTAACATTGCCGACCATACTTACCGGCTACACATTGCCGTAAAAATGTTGATCGTCTAGAAGCTCCTTAAGTTAACACTATCTGTCAGGAAACAGTGAGAACTTATTCAATTCCCCAATAGTATAGTACATTACATTATAATAACTTAGATAAGTGCCTCATAAGCTTCTCAATAATTAAACATGTATGACAAAATATTTGCCAACTTTATTACTTATTAATTTATACTGTATGTTACTATGTAAATTCCCCTTGTTTTTTAATTTTTTGCCGGACTGTACCTCGAAGTATATGAGGAATAACCCAGTATAGTCATCCCTTAGCATAGTATAAGAAAGAAATACCTGTAAGAAATCCCTCACAAAATTATTAGCCCGTTTAGAATTAGGACCTGGTACTTCATAGAGGGGGCATTCTTGACCAGCCACAAAGAGATCATCAATTTCACGTATGAAGAATGCAAGCCTGGAAACAAAAGTATATAATAAATAAAAACGGAGCTGCCATGTGATTCACTGACCGGAATCGGACCAACCATAATATTATTAATACAATTCTGGGGAACTAGCGGTGGACTTCAGACTAACGATCAGATATCATAGGTTCAGGACAACGGTCTTGCTGCATGCGAGCATCCATTTTACCACCTATTCGCTCCCCCTTTGCAGATATATAATAAGGAGATGTGGAAATCACGTTTTAATTTTTTTTTTTTGAGTAAGAATTGATTTGAGATATGAAGATCTTTAAGACATGAAACATCTGGAATTTAGTTCACTTCCAACGTGAACAGGTGGACAGTAAAGCCGTTCTGGGTGATAGCATTTGCGAGATAGATATATTTATTTAGTTTGTACTCATCGTCTTTGGGGACTTTTGATTTCCATGGAACTGTTAATTCTACAATAAGGGCTATTTTCCAGAGTATAGAGTATTTAAAATACGAATACTATATACTACATACTATACTACTACTACATACGAATACTACATACTACTAACTACATACTAAATAGGAATACTATATACTACAAAATACTACATATTTAAAATACGAGCAAAATTTTAAATTTGATAAATATTGTCACTGTTTATATCGGCATGTTCTTGGCATCACAAACTATGAGGAAAAGAGTTTGCTGAATGGCTGGACGTGAAAGACATCCTAGACTACGACAATATAGACATGATACCACGAATGAGGTCAACCTCCTCAGTAATACCCATAATTGCCCGCTTGGAATCTTGTATCACCAATAATTGGGAAGATGACTTCAAAACAAAAAGTACTTTAAGGATATATGTGATGAGATAGAAATGTTCTCGGCCTAACAATGAAAGACAATGTTTTATTGAAACTTTTATTTTTGTTTTCAACATATTTGTCTCCAATATCTAAACAATTTTCATATTGTTTCCTCAATGCTTCGATCTCATAGAAATACTAGTTTGGAGGTCTGTCATCGAAGTAAAGTATTCGGAAACAGCAGTATGTACCGGTTCATCCGACGATAATTGCTTACCTTTAGGTTCTTTCTTTAGATTTAGAAAGAGGAAATAGTTACTGGGGGCCAGGTTTGGAGAATGCGGTTGGTGCACCCTTCAGTGCATACATTACATCAAGCGACTTGAGTCCCAGTGGGGCACCTCGAACCCTGCGTATCAGATTTAGATGGATTTCTCCATCTACTAGTTTGTTTTAAGTTTAAAGTCGCTCAAACAGCAATATTACGTTGAGTCTGCAGACCTCTACCTGATTAGCGGTAATTTGATTGTAGGCCCGTGGCGCCCTTTGCTTGCTAGTCACTCGGGATCATCAGACCAACGGGTCATTTCTAAGGATAGGTGACACCAGGTCAACACCTACCCCTGCTATCTTTGGAAACAGGAGCCGAATGGCGCTATGCAGCTTGGGCCTTATATCTCAGTGTATTTGTTGGCTGGCCCAACTCATGACTCAACTCCTCTCCAGCCACCTCTTCGAAGAGAGAAACCTTGGGCGGCTCTGGGCGGTTGTGCCGAATTTGTTCAACAGGCGAATTACTAGAAGGGTCTGGAAATGTACATTGACCTTTGACCTGTTGAACGTTGACCTGTTGTCAACGGTCCATCTTTAGGAACGGCCTATTGGCCACCCGATACCGAGTAACAAAGGACGCAATGGGAACGCGAAACTTGGTAGAAGTACGCTTTTACAACAGGTAGAAGTCCGCATAAGCAACCTCGAACGGTAACCAGACTAGAGGGGGTTGGAATCCATCCAAATCTGGTAGACAGGATGTGAAGGGGGTTCACTTGGTTACCTTCCCAGTGCCTTGCAGCCTGGTGTCGGATTCTGCCAGGCCGTGGAGGAACTAGACGGTAGATTCGTTTTTTTTTGTAAAAAAAAACGAATATTATTAAGTATTTGCGATACATTCCAGGATGACAAGATGCCAAGAGCGTTATAACATCCTGGGAAGGCGGACAAGATCCACAACAATGAACACCTACTTGTGTATGCTATCTTAAGAAACGGCTCCTCTATATGTTTCCAGGCTCCTCTGTTAAATTGCCAGTTGCACAGATGCACAACTGCCCAAGGGTCGCCCGAGGCAGTTCCCCAGGTGCACTGCTGATCACAACTGCCTTTTTATTTTGACAGATAAAAATTTGGCTGCATTAGTGACATTTTATCCGGAAGATTTCAAATTTAAATCCATTTTCTAATCAGAGCGCAATGTAAGTCCGAAAACTTTCTACCTCTCTGTGTAAATCTTAGAAAACATGTGCTTTGTCAACATACTTTGGTATGCGCTAACAAACACATTTTCTAGTCAAACCTTTAAATAAAATTCTTACCTATTCCTGATGATCAGAAAATCGGTAAGCGGAACAGTGTGGCTGTAGATAGGCGCTCGATACATATTGTTTTCAATCACTTGTTGCGATTGGCCCGGCGGCAGAATTCCAAGGAAAGGAGAAGTATGGGCGTAGGCTACTTCCCCATATTTGAAGGGCTTCGGGCCTGGATCCTATGAAAAAGTTTAGAGTCATAGATGATTCCGAAGGTCAGATTTATTGTAATTACATAGAATTAGTGATAAACTAGAATAAGAAGTGAATCAATAAAATAACGCTTACTTTTCCAGTCAACCGCTTGTAGTAGTTCTTGATCTTGGAGCACATTCCGACCTGGCTGATGAGGGGAGGATGTTCCTCGCAGAATTCCACTAGGATCAGGTCTCCATCCCTACCCGATAAATCGTCGGGGGTTCTCATGAAAAACACGTCACCACCGCCTGAAGCGAGACGCTCAGCTTCACGTTGCTGTAATTAATAATATAATAATCTAGTCTCATATGCATGTTTATAAATTAGTAATAACGACTCGATAAAGCTGGAATAAATTTATTATTCTTCGAAGAGCGGTTACTAAGTGTCATTAAAGTGATGAGCTCGTATTGAAAATATAGTTCCAGGTCGCCGATAATGCAGGTATTTTCGTATTTTCGAAGAACTCGGCTTTATTTATAAATTAGATTAAACGAATTTACCGCGTGAAGTTTTTAGCACTCGACGTTTGGCAAAAATGTTCTCAAGGCCCATCGCCGAATGCAAGGACGTAACACAAGAAACAGTGAGTGTTGTGTGCAGAACAGATTTTCAAAATTCACGGGCGCCAAACCCGCCGCCCCACCACTGTTATAATCTACATAGTAACAGCAGCAGTTTGCCACCTACCCGCAGATCAACGGATGACAACTGACAGCACTTTACCCTGGACAATGGCGGTTGCAACATCGCTGAAACGTCGAGTGCTAAAAAACTTCACGTGGTAAATTCGTTTAATCTTATTTATAATGTCATACAGCCGCGATAGTCATCGACAAATCAATAAAAAATGGACTAAATATGGAGAATAAATATTTTTACTTATTTTTCTGGTAAAATAAGCTGCAAAATCTGATAAAAAACAGCATCAAATTGACAGTGCAGACTGATACATGGCCACCAAGCAATAGTCGAAAGCGTAAGCAACTGTATAAAAATAAAATGAAGGACACCATTCATTTTTCATGGTAATGGTAGCTGCCTTGATTAGCATTATTTACCGACTGAATAATATCATGTCCCTAGTGAAATAATAATGTCCCTAGTGAAATAATTTCTTTTTATTGCCATTCTAGTAAATGAAAGTATCTAATCGAATCAAATGGAGGAAGCCATGCTCGGTGCACTTTTTCGCAATCTCCACCAAGAAGCAACCAGTAAATGGGAGGTTAAACTAATTAATTACTAATGAATGAATTATGTTTCAGCGTCCGTGTGGAACACCGATTCCCTTGATATCATTTTTGGTACGATGCTCGTGTTTTGCTTGATGAAAGATAACCCTGACACCTAGTAATATACACGGATATAACATGTATTATACAAGTAACAGTTAAAACTATACAATGTTACCTTGGCTTTTTTCTTAATGTGCTTGATAAGAGGCAGCACTGGATGAGGTCCAGGTCCATGTGGAAGTTTTTTAAGTGCCGGACGGTGAAAAGCCCTCAAACTGTAAATAAAATAAATAATACTTATAATTGTATCGGGACAAACCGTTAATAACAATAAAATTAAATAATTATGTAAACCCACCTTACGGGTCCCATATGTGTCTGTACAAATGGCACCCTCAGTTCCACAATCGGAGTACTGTGTTGAATGAGCTGACCACCGCCAACCTTGAGACGAAGTGTCGAAGACCGCGCCATGTAGAATCTACAATAAAAAGTAATCATTTTTATTGCCTTTAGTAATACAATTTACACCAAATGGTTGACTATCATTTTTAGCGATAAGTCAAAGAAAATATCAAATCACACATGTGATTGATTTTATTTTTATTTAACTGTTTGAATAAAAGACAAAAAATAGACCAATTCCTTCAGTAAGACATGACAATATGACCTACTTAAATTCTAAAATGCCACTCTGAAACTACCTAGAGCCTCCAGGCTCAACCTGTGGCCCGACAACCTTTTCTTTGCGGCCCGGAGCCTAACTACAGAAATTTTAGATAAGAAAATGCCTACATCATTTAAAGCCACTACGTCGTTTCATAACCTTGTGAGATTGAGAAGGCACATGACATGATTCATGATGGCAAACAAGCGCAGGGCAGCGTTGGGGGTACTGGGGTAGGGGCGCAGGCGGACACCCGCGAGCTACCTGCACAGTATCATTCGTTTGTCGTCCGTCAATCAGTGAGGCGCTTGCGTTTTTCGTCTTGTTGCACGTGTCGCCTTTGTGTTTTGTTTGTTGAACAAAAAATAGTGAACTTGTTATTTTTAGTAGGTACCTGCTTTGAGCTATTGGTAAACTTAATAAAAAATAACGATAGCTATATTTTGGGAGGAAGAATATTTTGTTGTGCCTAATCGATATGCTAATCAAAAATTTTTGGCACTTAGAAACAGCCACTACCATGCAACTGGCTGCATTTGGATTTGAGAATGCAAAATTATTGGATTAGCTTATTGAATTTAAAAATAACAAAATCTGGAAGCAATGTTAGAGAATAGAGAAGTAAAAGAATATGAATTTTTTTGGAAATTAGTACCTGATAACTT
Source organism: Micropterix facetella (assembly GCA_027564375.1). Classification (NCBI taxonomy): domain Eukaryota; kingdom Metazoa; phylum Arthropoda; class Insecta; order Lepidoptera; family Micropterigidae; genus Micropterix; species Micropterix facetella. The sequence goes on along the minus strand of JAOPUG010000037.1, from coordinate 10,719,478 downwards.
TTAAAATCCGAAAAGTTGTGCACAGTTGCTGCTGACGTTGTTTGCATCAACTTACCTCTGTGAATCCTCATATTCTAAAATGAAATATGCAAAAAATGCCTACAGATGTCAGCTTACTGATTCACACCTTGATGACGTGTTGAGAGTAGCATATAGTAATTATAAGCCGGATCTAACTAAAATGGTCAAAAGTATACAATGTCGACAATCTCATTAGTTTTTAAATAAATTATTACATTTAAATGTTGAGTTTTATTAATGTCTTCTGTGGTTTTATCGTAATGTAGGTTGTTGTGGCCCGCCTGATGTAGGATTCACACGTATTTGGCGCAAGAAAAAAAAAGTTTGAGTAAGGCTGGCCTAGAGGGTTACTTGCTTCTCATATTGGAAATAACCCTGGGTATCTGATGAAGTATCTTTGTCCCAAGAATGTGACATGCCTTTGTGCAAAAGCAGTTCATCTACCGAACATATGGTATGTTGCCTTGCCTACTCTCCTGGTGTATGGACACTGATGATCGCTTAATGACAGATCTGTTAACTTCTCCTTGGCAAACCAAGTAGCATATTTTACAAATAACTGATGAACATTGAGCTCCTTGAATTTGGTGAATAGCTAAGAGCTATAGCTAATGCCTTCCTATAAATTACCTTAATGTGGATTTTTGTGCCTTCATCTTAAGCATAATTTGTGCATCCAAAGTACCCCCCGCGCCAAGATCAAGTACATTAGAATACTTTCTGACAGTGCATTGCAGACCATTTTCAGGATGGGATTATCCAAGCATCAACAGAGTACCTTATAAATGGGTGAATACAATCTTTATTTCATTACATAATAAGGGTACATAACATAATTATATCCTAAAACCAGCCATTGTTGATAAATGTGGAAGTTTTAAGATGTAGTAGCAAGAAAGATAGCCAAAATGATAAAAAAAAACAATATGTGAGCGTTCGACTAAGCATCCATTAACTCCCCCTTTAAAACAAGCACTTTAAAGAGCATGAATGTCATGAAAATCCCAGACCATTTTAGAAGTTAGCGTTAGTTTTGAGGGAGGAAAAAAGATGAGATATTCAGGGATTGCAGACCGGTCAGGTGACAGACTGTGAGCAGTGGCGCGTGACGTTCAACTCTATCCGTAGCTCTCTGTGATAATTTAAGACACTGATGCGCAGTGTCACTATTATCATGCCCAGAAATATGCTTATTAAGCCATGCCAGTCTTTTATACTTCTTGCAAACGGGGTGTACAAGGTAACGGGGTGTACAAGGTAACGGGGTGTACATGATTCAGACAGGTCAATTGAGTTCGAACACGTACATCAAGATATTATCATGAAAGTGTTTCAACCCAGCAATGCATCGTCACTCGGTGACAGTAAGAAGCATTGTGTAATTGCATCATGAAAATAAATTGCTGCCCACAACACGATGGAATATTATGTGCCAACGGGTCAACAATAGCTCCGATTTCCTCTAATCGTGAAAGTAATATCTAAAACCATCTGGTCCGTCTAAATTAAAATTTTCTCGTCCGAAAAAATAATCTGGAACCATTTTTCATTCCAATGCAGAAGTCTACTGAAAAATTTCAATCGAGTCGTTGGTGCAAACTGGGTTTTCAAAGCTTCGCGAAAAATAGCTCTTTGTTCCCGTACTGTTGTCGACCTTGCTGTGCGCCCTCTTCGATTTTTTCCGTCATTTTCTGGATCCTTGAGATAATTATTGACGTTCCAATAATTGCTACCACTTTTTTCGGAAATCGCACGATTGCAATTTTTTTTTTGTTTAAGTGCAAGAATCTTTCCACTTTCTATCTTTATTAGGGTTTTACCTCGACCCATTTTCACCACTACTTACTGCAGCTGGTAATAAACTTAATACATTATTGATACACTATTAAACTGAACACAACTAAATTTATTTGCACGCACCTTATGCCTTCGACGTCAAAAACAATGCTGTGAGGGTAATCAAGTGTCGCAGTTTAAATAAGCAAAAGAATTGAAATAAGGATTTTCCACTTCGCATTGCATGCTAGTATGGTCATTAGTCATTGGAAAGAGATAAGATAAAAACCAAGGTGAAGACAAAAAATCAAATAATGTGGCGCCTAATCTTAGGTTTCATGGAAAATTTTCAAATGAGGGTAATGAAGTGTCGCGGAGTGTGTGTATGTGTGTATGTATATATATATATATATTTGCTAATACATGCTAATATATAGGACCATTCTTTGTGGAAACCAATCCTCATGATATAACTTTTGATTCATGTAACTATGTGCCAAATGATAACAATCACAGCATTTATTAGCATTTACGATATATGTAAAAAAATACGGTCGTTGAGCCTCAGGTTATAAAACCAAATACGCCTTGGATTTTTTGCGAATTGCAACCAAACCACGTCAGATACGTACAGCATTATTCTAGAGAATATCAATGTCAATAATACTCCCATATGTGCGATAATAAAGTATCAGCGATAATAAAGAATCTATAGGGTAAAAACTGTGGATGGACCCACTGTTCGTGGCGTGACCCGTTTCGAGCGATTTGGTTATGTAAATTCAATTAAGGAAGGAAGACAATATACATTAATGGCACTCCTTTGACAATGCTGAATTTAATCTCATGCTCTGAAAGTCCTTGGCAGCACTTCGGAAAGGCTCGATCGCTCCGCGGGTTGTTAAGAGTGATTCAAATGGAAATTGGAACCAATATACAATCGGTGGGAATGGATTTAACGACATTTTATCGAACTCAAACCTTGAGCACTTGTTAAAGCCCGTGCTTTTAAAATCCTAGATTAATTCTGCTTTAATGAAAGATATACATAAATTTATAGACTATAATATTGACGTACATAGCTATGTTAATTTAAAAGACATATGAAAAAACTGTTTTTTTTAATTCGGTTTCCTAATTATACGTACATGTCGTCCTTTATTTTTGACGTCGGGTTAAAAGTGCTTGGGTTGGGTTTATTGGCGAAGAGGACCGCTCTAACTGCGATTCGCGAGGTGCGGCGGGTTCGGCGCTCGGGTAACTTTTACTTTTAAATGCGCTCAATATTACGGCTTTATAGCCTCGCTTTAGGCTACCGAATAAAGAGCGAGGGAGGCGGAGGGCCAGGATGCAGGGAGGAAGGGTGAATAGGGGGTTAACGACCAACGAATGGTTTGCCGTCTGTCCTTGAAATTTTACTGGAATACTTCCCTTTTTTTTCGTTTAAAATATTAGTTTTATGCTAATCTTCTCTCAGCATACTGAACATATTCTCAAAGAGTAATTTCTATTAACCTTCGGCATACAAGGTGGGGTTATTTTAACCCCAACCCATTTAAAATGCGCAACTGTCTTCTTAAAATTCACCTTAGTAAGTTGCTTTTGTCAGTACATATCTGGAGTTTGAACATTGCCGCGTCGCGTGACATGTTAAATCAGTGCAGCGCTCGCCGCCGTCGTGTGTGCACGTGCGCAAAGTGACCCCTGGCGTTTTTAACCCCACGTTGTATAGGAAGTCGTTACAAAGTAAGTATCCTCCCTTGTGTTTTCTTGTTGTTTATAGCTACATTTTATATTTAATTTATACAGTTTTATTGGAGCGAAGCTCTTATACCGGAGTTACTCTCGGCGAGAGTCAGCCGGTAAAAAGTGTAACCGGACGGTTTTTGGTGAGACGCTTGATCGTCAGAAGTGTCTGTACCCCTTCCCCCGGTCCCCTCCAACTTAACTATTATTATTGACGCTCTCAGCTACTGTTGCGAAACTAGTATAGATACCGCTATAATTAGTACTTGGCGCGCCCAATAGATGGCAGATGGCAGTGACAAGGAATTTTCTAGAAAGATCGATAATGTTCTAGAATGTTGCAATTGAAGAGCTTTGCTCCTATCGGATGTCCCACGACACGTCTGTTTTTTTTTAATTTTAGGTACTGATATCCAACATGTCAAATAACTTGCGAAATGATGCTATTATGGCGGCTTTGTTGAAGGAAAGCGATTCTACGTCGGAAGATGAAAATTTTCTGGTCGGTAGGGACTATATGAATCAGATCATATCAGCCATACAAATGATGCGCAAACTGATACGGGCGCGAAAGACACTGAACCAGATCTTGAACCAACTTAGGATGATACAACATCAACATCTCAAACATTACATCCCGGAAAAGGTGGAATAACAAAATGGTATAAATCTCCTCAGCAGCGGGTCAATGTTCGAACACGGGCCGAAAACATAATTACGCCTTTTCCTGGGTGTAAAGGTACAGCCCAGGATAAAAAAAACGAGTGCTTCGACACATTTTTTACTGAAGAAACTGTGGATTTGGTATTGAAATATAGAAACCAGATTTCTTTGAGAATGGAAACCTCTACGCCCGATCCATCATATACGAATGTAACAAAGCAGAAATAAACGCTGCTTTGTAAATAATTAAGTAATCTTGTAATAAGAATTGTAAAGATTACAAGAATCGAAATATTTAGAAACACCATGACAAGACAAAGATTCAAAGGTTTTTGGTAAATAATTTGAGATTTGATGATGCGTCGACCCGTGCAGAAAGGGCGACTGTAGATCGCTTTGCGCTAA
>JAOPUG010000037.1:10401838-10415732 GCA_027564375.1 Micropterix facetella | reverse complement strand
GGGATATGTGAAGTTACTAGTCTAAGCTGGTAAACCACTGACGTTAGATCACTTGGAAGTCAACATACGCTGCGTTAAAAGTGTCAATAAATATTTGAGTAAAAATAGCATAAACCTTATTGGGCCTCAGAAATTACCCCCTTATCAATTTTACCATCGATTTTGTAATTCCTAATCTTAGCGTTAATTTGACGATTAGCTTTAATCTTATTCAGGTGTTTTCTTATTCTATAATTAGAGATTTAATACCCATTAACTAAGCCGCAGTTGGGAAGGAATATATCATTAGCGGGGATTGTTTTAATTAGGCACTTGTTAGAGTTGACTAATCTTTTTATAATAGTCCAAGGCGGAAAATGACGGCAGAAACGCCTGCCTTCCCTTCTCCTAGGGCTGTTTTTCAGACAGTGGTCGTGTTGTCTACCCGGGATATCATAAACTAATTTTTTTTCAACAATCTGCAAAGATTTTTTTTTTAATATACGAATTATAAACTATGACCATAATGACCTTGCCACCTTGAGTCAATCAACTACCGAACGAAAGGGTTTTGCGACAACTAGGACAATGTCCTCTACTCCTTGAGCAGCTCTAGATGCACTTCTGAACTTACCGCCCCTGCATATCCATATCGAACAGCATATTCACGCTATCTGCCCGAGATAAGGTAAACTGGATTTCGCAAGCCCTAAGATCTGTCCTAGACTTAGTCCGTGAAACCCCAATCCTCAACATGGTATCAGATACCATGCTTCTATTGTTGACTTTTGAGAAACTCTTTACAATGGAACTGCCGCCCTGAGACGACTATAAGCTAAAAATCCAATTACACTGGGATGCCGGTTACCTTAAATGGTTTACCTATGTTTCAAATCGGGACTTGACTTGTAGGCTGCGGAATATATGGAGAGCGACCAAACTTCAAAAGAAATATAAATGTGGGGAAATCCGCCTCCATTTTCCAGGCGGAGGTAAACGCCATTATTGAATGTGCGGACATCAACCTCCGAAAGAACTACGCCAACCACCGAATCTACATCCACTCGGATAACCAGGCAGCTCTTATGGGACTAGCCATAGAGGATACTATTATTTCAAAGCTGGTGCAAACTGCGTAACACAGCTGAACTCCCCGGGCGAAAAGAACAGGGTAGTTCTATGGGTTCCCGGTGATGCAGAAATCAAGGGAAATGAAAAGCCAACGAACTTGCTAAAGCGGGAGCAAACGGTCTTGAAACTTGCTGTGGCGTGCCAAAAAGCCTGGCAAACCTAATGCTTAAAAAACTATGTTTGAAGAATGTATTTAGATATTATTTTGTAAACATGTTAGTTAATAGGAGACTGCTAAAGTTATGTAATAGATACTTAATACAACTAAAACAAAAACATTAAAAAAAAAAATTTAAAAAAATATATGGATAGTTATTAAGATCAACTAGAAACATCCGAAGGCCGCAGAGCCGCCCATAGGTATCTCCAGATGATCTGTAATATCTCTTACAGTAATAAGAGACGAATTGCTCTCCTGTGAGGATAAAGAAAAAGATTCACTCTCACACTGATTAATCGATACTTTCAGTTTTTTAAACAATGGAGCAAGTGTCGCCAGCTGATTTCTATGTAGATTATTCAAACATGAACCTGTTGAATGGATAGTTAACCCATCTGAACTCTTTATTTGAGAAAAGTAAAGCTGCATAATTCATTTAATTTTGCGTTCTGTGTAAATTTGTTTGCTTAAATTTGTATTTTGCATTTTTTTTTGTTAAAAAGTTGTTTTGTTGAAAATGTTTCGAAATCTTTATTTGCGATTATTCAAAATCGTCATTTCCTGTGGTCTTCATCGGTGACATGAAAAATGTTATCATTTGAAGATAGCAACAATCTGCTTACCAATAAAATTGATGCTAGGTGCTTCCCTCGGTTGAAAACACTGAGATGGTTCACAAAGTAAAATAAATTATTAAATGCGGTCGATATGTACAAATTGATGGCTGTGTGATTTTCCTAAATTATATACAATTGAAAGTCTTTTCTCTATACACTAAACTGTCCCGTTTTGTACTGTTAATGTCTGATTGCGTTTATGTTGAGCGGCAAGTAAGAACTGTTTGCGGGGCGAACTTGTTCGCATACAGTTGAATCTTCGTTGGCGGTATCATCGTATTCAAAGTCCTCTATTAGCGAGTTGTAGTCGTCTTTCGAATCGGGGAGGGTTAGCGATCCGATATCCTTGATAGGACTGGTGCCTTTCCATCCGAAGCGGCTGTAGCCTTCCGGCGGCGACGCGGAATTATCGTCTTCTAATATCGGATTTACAATACACTTAGCAAGTATCGCATCATGCAGTCCGACATATCCTTTCGGGATTGGATTGAAGGGACGATCTGCTGTAAACATAGGATCTGACGGCTTCACGTAATCGGAAGAGGACGGTACCGAATCTCCGGCGATTGGAGGTAATTCATCGACCCGAACATACCCAAGAGGTACTTTATTGTCATCTCGATTCGGAAGCGAGAGTCCGATCACATGATCCGGGCACGTCTTAATATATCCAATGGAAATGTCTCCGACGAGATGCACTGGAGATAGCGGCGTCGCTTTAGTGTAGTTCGAAGCAGGGATTGTCGGCGCAACTACGTAACCATTTGACGGTTGTTGTAAGGTCGGATCTGCATTGAAAGCGCCGAGACTAACATATCCTTTCGGCGGAGGAGGCTGTGTGAAATAGTCATCACCGCCCCATGTCGTATACGGTGCAATCGACTCTCCTTGATTCGAATTGCACTTCATATAAGGAGAGTTCCAAGAGTTCTGTTCGGACGATGCGGTCGAAGCGGGACGCGACGCATTTCGAAGTCGTAATGATGAATTTGCGGAATAAAGCTCGGATTGCGCGCCATCTTGCAAAATCGGTTGGTCTTTATTTGTATCCACTGGGATGCGGCTCGAAGAAAGCGATAAATTCGTGCTGTCCGTGTTCACACTGAAGCCACTGATATCGCGACCATTTCTATCGACCGTTCGATTCGGTAGGAGCGACACTTCATCGGCGGATGGGGCGAATGATTTTTCGTCTTTCTTCCGATCGATCTGCGAGCCCCAGTTTCCAAGCGGGTATTTCGTCGAGTCTTTCTCTGTGATTGTTTCGAGACCGGGCGGTAGGCACTCACCAATATCGTGCATACTTTTATACTGGTTCCACAGCCATTTCGATCCCATGATGAAAGCCGCAAACGCGACGATGACCATAGCGATACCAATCACACAGTACAAAACGGTGTTATTCGCTTGACTGCTATAGCAAATATTATCAGCGTGTTGGCTCCACGGTCCGACGTACCGAACCGAGCCGTTATCGTTACTCGGTCGCATCGTAAGTTTGGCGGTAGTGGGGTTCCCAAAAACGGCCGCACCGTGATCAATCACGTCATCATAGTTTATCGCTCGTACAGAATATAGATATGTGAGAATTCCTTCTTTCTGACAGACTGCGGCTGGGACGATGAATTCTGAAGCCGTTGTGTTATACAGCATTGTTGCATTGCGTCCATCGTCGGACGATTGTATGACGCGAATTTCATATAAATCAACGGATCCACCTGAATAAAACGGCTCGTGCCAAGTTAACAATACTTGCGACGAATTGTGAGACTGCACTTTTGGTTTATCCATTAGTCCAGGGCGTCCGATTGCCGTGCGCACTGTTACTTCGTCGGACGGTAATGAACACGATACCGTACACGCTTGCACGGTGATCGAATAATTTGTATAACTCGATAGATTCGTGAGTTCCATTTCATTGGTCTTATCGATGAAGCGATCGCTATTGTCGATTATTACATAATCACGATTGTAGTTTAGTTTGTAGTAGCGTAGCACGCCGTTCATGAATTCCGGAGGATCCCACGATACTAGCATTCTCGTATTGCTGAGATCACTGACAAATACTTTTAACGGTGGCGTCGGTGCTGCTTCAAGCGTTGTATTAAACAAAGGATCGCTTAGTAATCCATCACCGAGCTTTGTGATTACAGCTATTTTCAGGCGATACGTCGTGTACGGTTTTAAATTGCGTATCGTTCCGCGTATCGAATTAGAATCCCCAGGTATAGTAATGTTTTCATCCGGTCCTTTACAGCCGCGATTCGTCGGTGAGTCAATGGGACAATAAAATACGCGATAGCCATCCGTAATCCCGATGCGTTCCGAGCAATCCAATTTCCAACCGAGCTCAATATACGTCGGGCCCACTAAATTAATCCAAACGTTCTTCATTTTACCTACGATTTTATTTGGTATTGCCGTACATGTAGCCCAGACCATACCGCTGCTAAGCGATTCCGAATTAGCCGATATCGCAAATTGGTAAACTTTGTCTTTCGATACGGTGACGTTTAGTATGTTAACCGCGCTGGAAACTGTGGTCGACTCGAGCTGCCCTTCGCATTGGTATGGCAGATCGCGTTTGTTATCGCACCAGAATATAGTGTATGAATCGATTAGTATGTTCGATTCGATCGGCGAGCGCCACGATAACTCGTATAACCCGTTTCCGAATGAGATTTTCGTGAATGCGAGCGGCTCTGGCACCATTCGATACTGCTCCGGTATATAAATGTGCGATTGTGATTGCGAATCTCCTTCGTCATTCGTCGATACGATTGTAAAGTTGAGCGATTTGAACGATACAGTTTTGAATTTGGCATATGCCGCCGTCATCTCGTAGTGTTCGACGGTGGCGTTCCGGACTCCGTCGACGTCGACGCTTACGACTTTATAGTGGAAATTTTCGCCATTTTTTTCGTGATCTTCGATTTGTTTCCAGTAGAGGTGTACATCGCGGTTGTGGTTGTAAGCGAATACTTCAAAGCTCCCGATTTCGGTTGTCGGAGGTCGATCGGGCGGTTTTCCCATTGTTCGGAATGTCAACGATGCAAAATCCGACCACAGATCGTCGCCGAGCGCACGCCCAGATTTCAAATAGATGCGGATATCGTACCAAGCGTATGCATATCGTAAATTTGTGAGATTGTAATATAAAATGGGATGTTTTAAAGGTAGATTAGTGAAGTCGGCAATTTGCCATGTGTCGTATCCATCGTACAGCGATTGATATACTATTTTATGGATGAGACCAGGCGGGAAGTTTTGCATAGCCGATGGCACTTTCCATTTTAGGTAGACCGAAGAGACAGTTTTGTTGATTTTTTGGAAGGCGACTGGGGAGGACGGTTTAACGTGGGCGTAGTGATGGAAATACTCATCTTGTGTAAGTTTTCCAAATTTGTTTGAACCGGTTAATTCGAATGTATAATTTTCATGCGCCTGCCGGTAGTGAGGCGACGTGCTCTGATCCCAGAAGCAACTGTAAAATCCGCTGCTTTGGTTTATTTTCATGTTCGGACACTCGTACATATATGTACGGCCGGTTTGCAATTTATAGGTGAGTGTATAGGTCGTTTTTAAAAAGTTCTGCGGCGGCTTCCATTCACAGGTTAAGTTCTGCCAGTTGAGCGATAAGCAGCTGAAGTTTTCTACTTTTTTCGGAAGGGTTCCGACGACGACGTTATTGAGGCATACGGCAGAACCGTTGCTGCCATCTTTTCCCGAACGGAGTTTGCAATAGTACATAGAATCCGAAAGGGGCGGTTTATCGATGTGCAGGCGAATTGTCGTTTCGTTAACGATCGATACGAACTCCGACTCGATCTGTTCGCTCATCTCGTAGAACACTAAATTGCTTGAATTCAAACCTTGTTTCAAATACTCAGAATGTAGAATGCACCAAATATCCAATGGATCACCTCCGAGTAGGTGAATGTCCCCCGGTGGATAAGTCACTCCGGGTGTATCTAACCCTTGGCTGCATTTTGCTTCCGTACCGACTACACTTTTTACGTGCGACATAACAATCAAAAACACGAACACACATAATAAAACAGTCCGGAGACTGCACACCGCCCCCCCTGGCTTCGACTCCTGCGACATTGTCGCGAAAAAACCCTCAGTTTCACTAATTATTCCGATATTTAACTGCACATTGCATGTTCAAATCTTATAAATAACTCAGCATCGATCATTTTTTATGGTACTGTACCGAGAAGTCGGGACAAAAAATTGCCAGGTTGCAGTCTCGCCGATTCCGAGCGCGCGGCGCCCGCAATTTCACTAAAAACACTTACGCAAAGTGTATTTTATAAACCCGCAGCGATTTTCCCCCAATGCGAACGTTTAAAACCACAATGAGACCCGCGAGCAACCTGGCTTACGGCTACGAAAACAATAAGCGGCCATTCTACGACACACTTCACCGCAAACTAACATCATGCTGCCAACCTCGCGGGCCTCTCGCTACCAACGAAACGACCAAAAACAAAACAAACGCAAAATGTATCTTTTCAAGCATTACAAGTCGACAGAACGCAATAAAATTAAAAATTACTTACTAAAATACGGCAAAAGCGTGAAAAAAACTGCAAATCCCTGGAAAAACAAGCAAGAAAACACGAAAACGAAACGTCAGATTCCTAGTAAACGGATACTTCATACCAGTCCAAATTTCACAGAAGGAAATTCACAGCCGATTATTATTTTTAATCAAAACGAATATTTCAATCTTTTTCAAATTAATGTTACATTAAAAATATTAAATAAAAATGTGCAAGAAATATAAAAATTCATTTTTAAAAATAAAAATGCTTGGTTTGTGTTCAGTGAACGAGGGTTTCCCAAAGAAGTTTACGCTAACAGCGGTATCTTACCTGATTGGTCGAGTTCTGATATTTCCAAAAATGCTAAAATCTTCAGCCAATCAAGGGTTTTCCCTTAAGTAGCACTTAAAAGACTTGTCGAGTACTGAACACGGAAAGGCCGGCCTGACTAGCGTTGGTTAAGTGGTGGCAACACTGCCGTAGCTACCTGCATAATATTTTGTTTTAGGTTATTTTGTTTCTTTGTGATTCTCAGCTTCTTTGGCATTTTTACAGTATATTCTCGTCGTTTATAAATTATGTGTGAATCGTGATTGTGTAAAATGCTCAACGATAACAGTAATTCGAAGTATGGTTTGAGCACGACGCACGCACTATCCCAATTGTATAATGATATAGATGCACTGTTGAGCGTTTTCAAGGATTCATCCAACAGGTTTGTAGATATTTCTATTATTTTTGCCTATCGAAATACTGGGTCGCTTTTGGAAAGGTGGAAATATCGGGCGCTGTACTGTTTTGATTTTTTGACATGTCGAATTCTTTGTCAGTTCATATCATAATACAAAAATATCTCGTTTATATTGTAATTTTGGCCTACCACTACCCGAAAATCTTCACTGCAACTTCTGATGACTACAGACGCCCGCTGCACATCATCGCTGATTCAAAAGATACTTAGGTTTACCAATTACAGTGCCTCGTTAAGCCTCCGAGGGTCGCAAAACCATCAATGAAAGCAAATAAAATGGTACAGATGTTTTTTACAGGTTAAACCTGATGACACAACCTCAGATTTGAATTGAGAGCGGCATCAAAATATGGAATACCAAAGTGACCCTCGACAACTGTGCCTAAAGTGGACGAAATACGAGACAAGCCTCATGAGTAACGTCGAGCATCTTCTTGAGACAGAATCGTTCGTGGACTGTACCCTTGCTTGCGACGGACACAACTTCAAAGTGCACAAAGTCATCTTGTCCGCCTGCAGCCCCTACTTCGAAACGCTACTAATCGACAACCCTTGCGAGCACCCCGTCATCATATTGAAAGATGTGAACCATGCATATTTAAAACTCTTGATCGAGTTCATGTATCGAGGAGAAGTGTGCGCAGCGGATGAGCAGATCCCCATGTTGCTCAGCATCGCCACTGCGCTGAAAATCCGCGGTCTCACCGACGTCAAATGTCCCGATCCGGTAAAAGAGGAAACCGATTACACCCCGCCTGCCAAAATGCGGCACATTGAAACTGAAAAAACGAATCATTTCTCCGAGATTTCACGCACACTTTCACCGGTTGACGATAAGAACTTTTCACGCGCCGTCGATGAAAAGAGTCACTTCTCGAGTTTCGCGCGCACACTCTCGGCGGAAAGGAATCTTTCGCGGGCCCTCACGGCCGTCGATGAAAAAATAAAATTGACCGTCGACCCGAGTATTTTATCCGCACACAACTCGAACGATTCGAACGATGCAGCCGCGCAATTTATGAAGGTAAAAATCCCACTGTGGACGCAGGTGCAGCTGCGCGAAGCCATCCAGGCGGTCGTTTCGCAGCGGATGACGTTCTCGCAGGCCGCCGCTTCATTCTCGATCCCGAAAGGAACGCTCTACGACAACATCCTGGGCAAAACCAAGCGGATGCTCGTTCTCGACGAGGCGGCGTTGTCGTGCGATGAGGAGAATGCAGTCCTCGAATACTGCTGTAAAGAGACAGCGCGGTCGTACAAGCGCCGCACCAAAACTTCCCTCGCCGAGATCATCAAATTCGTGGAGGGGTTGCGGCGATCACGCGATCCGGGCTTCGCTTTCACCGGTTTAGCCGGATTTCGGTGGTGGTGGGCCTTTTGCAAAAAACATTCCATTATATCGGCTTATTCCGAACGTGACCTTGCTAGCGTCAACGAGGACACTGTGAACACTTCAAATGAAGAGAATGAATTAACCGTTTAATATACGATCTCAATGTAGGTTTTAAGTAATTGGAGATACTCACTTTAATGCATTTTAAAAACTATTTTACTCGTGGGATAGAGTTTAATGCAACGAGGCTTTTCACCTTAAGTAGACCGATAACGATGATTTTTGGCGCAACAGGGTAATCAGATTAATGATAGAAACAAAATTTCATACATGGAGCTCTTTGCGAGTCAAATGTAAGATCGAATTATGTTTCAATAAAATGTTCAAATGGTGCAAAAAAACAAGATTTTGAGCCGAATGCCAGGGACGGCACAATTACTAATAATTCAGATGTGGTACAATTAATACGTTAATGTTATTGTTAAAATCTTATTGTTAGTGTTAAACTGTGTATCGGTTAAGCTGAAAACTGATATCTTCCATTTTCCAATTAGACATTCCAGTTACTTTTTATATCCGGTAGAGTGCCAAATAACTTCATTCCACACTCAAAAAAAATACAAAAGACAATAAATTAGTTTTTATTCTTCATATACATATAAATGTTGACTTTAGCGTATATTTTAATACTTACTACTCTTGTGATATGTGCCTTATTTCATGTGTCTTAATATTATTATTAGTTATTGGGCAGGCGGCTTAAGCTGATGAGCCCAAATCTGTGTTCTGCTGACTACATATATTTAGCAACTCTGTTTTTAAATTGATTATTACTTTACTTGGCGAGCTGTTCAGTACTCGGTTTGAAAGGAAGTGCTTCAGAGGGATACTCTTTCAAAGGAGGCGCTTGCGAGCTTCAAAGAATGTCCTCTAAGGTGAGCTTCGGTGTTCATGCTGTAAATGAGTTGTAAATCAGTTAGTTTCGATCAGGTCGCCTCTGTCCCGTCCTGAGTGAGGGTAGTTTGATGGTTTTTAACCTTTCCCCGTAGCTCAGTCGTTTCATTTCGGCATACGGGTTGCTCTTCTTTGTAACTTCTCAAGGGATCTGAAGAAATAGAGCCTCCAAATTTGGGACTTAAACAGTGAAATGTTTGTGGATGATGTACAACTGCGAGTTTACTCTGCAATGACCGTGATGCTCCCATTTCAGGTCTTCTGATATTGTTATACCCGTGTCCTTCTGGATTGCTAATAGCTTAGTGTTATTTCGGGATAATTTGGAAGTGCATTGGTTTTGATTGTTATTCATACTAGCGATTTAGCATTCATGGCGCTATCTATACGTAGATAACTAAGATTTTTAGAGCAATAACACTGTTTAGACTGATATTTTATATTATGTAAAACGCGAAACCTGCCATTCCATTGTTAATGTCTAGTAATAATTTTAGTATAGCTTCCATTAGATTTTAGATTAGGTAATAAGGTTCGAGTAACATGACTTAAGTGTAGAGCGTACCTCAAAAACTCTCGAATTAAAGAGAGAATTTTCACATCCAACTAAACTAGAGGCAGGTTTCTCTCAGTGATGTACAAAATGAGAGCTTTTGAGAGACGCTCTGGCAAACTTGACATATTTATGTGTCAAAGCACAATAAACAAGATATTTTTTTATACTTACGAATTAGTGCCTTAATCTTGCTAAGTTTTTTTATTAAGAGTATGTGTAAGAGTGGGGTGGAAAAAGTTCAAACCGCTTGCAGACATTAACAACACTATGTGGACAGCATCGCACGCGCACGAAACAGGCATCTACTGCGGACATCCTGCCTTTTCCGCCAGTTTACCGCGAGCACTCTCGCACTCGCTAATAACTCCCAGGGTCATTTCTCAACAAGTTTTATTTTTAAAACATTCATGTTTATTTAATTCATAGTTCATTCGTTCATAGTTCAAACATTCATTTATAACTTCGATTAGCATGAAGGAATTTTCTTGAGTCCACTCAATTTCAGAAGTCATGTTTGCGCTCGTTCGAAACTTTTTACTAGAAACAACCATCCAGACTCAACGCTCGCGCACAATGCAAGCCCTTTGTGAAAAACACTGTCAATCAGCGTCCTTGTACTTAGTACTTTAACTGGTAATTTGTTGCGTTTCATGTTATGTTGCAAATATCTGTATGCGGCTTACTTTGCTATGCGCCGGTCTTAAATTAGTAAGGAAAGATCTGAAAATGGTATGAACTCTTTATTCTTTATTTGTCATTTATTGTAAATAATATTTTTTTATACAATAAAGCTTTTTTCCTAAACTTGGGTGTAATAATTTTTATTAAGTCTAAGTGACGGAATGTTTGCTCTACTTTGAAATATTATTTTTCTGCTAAAATTATTTCAAAATGGATATAGAGGAAAAGGTTAAATCCTCATATGTATGCATTTTTCTTCTTTATTAGTCTTAAGACTGCTATACTTAATAATATCAGACATTAAATAAAAGAAAGTCTTAAAAAAATGCAACCGAAAATATTTTGGTTTTGCCATATACCTCGATTGCAATAATACGAATTTTATTATTTAAAAAACACGAGATTTAAAGATAATGTCGATCGGTTAATAAAAAAATAACGAAAAATGTCCTGCAGTACACAGCAAAAAAGTAATGCTGTTGAAAAATTATCGATTAAATTATTGGGTGGTTGGATTGAGTGGTAAATAAAATAGAAGGCCCATGCCGATAAATTTCCTACGTAAAAAATCTTCAGTTTAAAGTTACACCATCTTAACCAACATTATCTTCCAGGGCATTGGAGGGGGAATGCAAAAGTGCCCCTACTGTTGTCCAGTCATTTTGGCATTGAAGGCCAACTGCATGTGCCATGATATTATATATTTATACTTTCCAGCAATTCCTGCAAGTAAGATCGACTGGAAAGAATGCCTAAGAAACCCAGTGACCACTTTTTTGGTACCTGCTATTTTTTCCATCAAGTTCAATTTTGATTTTGATTCAAGTCCTTGTTATTCACATCCCCGATGTTTACTGGATCGAAAACATGAAACAGAAAGAAACATGCTTTATCACTAACAAAATTGGAATTATCACATAAATTTGGAATAAGCTTTTCATTGAGCCATTTAATAAAATTATTTGTGTCCATTTCATCATGGTAATCGCCGGTTTTGTGTTTATATTTGTATATACTCGTAAGATCGGCACTCTGAACGAAACCGTTTTCACCACCGGCATGAACGATTATACATCGTTGTCCACTATTTATATATTTTTTCTCACCGGGATCAGAACTGTTCTGCCAGCATTTGCTGACCGTATAATGGGAGTGGATCCAAGTTTCACCGAGAGTATAGCATTTTCCTCCTCTTCAGGTACGCAATTCTGTGCGTACCCAAGGGTTCTGCCCAATGCGCTCTTGGCGTTAATTTGGGGTTTCCTTTGTGTCCAGTCCACGGCTGGACATGCTGTAACGGTGGACTACGGGGTGTAGTCGGTGGCTGATGTCATCTTCTTCTTCTGCCTTCTTCAGATGATGTCATCTTCTTCTTTCTTCAGAGAGATATCTATTTTAATATGTAATAATAAATATATATATATGTATTTCTATTTTTTAAAGATATATTCTTTTTCCTCTCGCTTGCTATTCTATTGACCCTTTACAAAAGGGAGATTTTAAAGAGCGGGCATTGATTTTACATTTACATTTATATTTAAGATTTTTTGATATTGAAGCAAAGCAATTACTTGAGTCTACATTTACGTCTAGGCAAGCAGGGGGTACGGAAGAATTACGTTTTTTTTTTTGGTACGAGTACAATGGGAGTTGTGCAATTATGCTAGTCAGTAAGATCATTATTTAAAGAGCTCACGTCTTCGTTTTTTCTCAGTGTAGTGAGTCCTAATATCTGTGTGAAGCTAGTTCCTCGCCCGATAAAGATATTTTAAACGACGAAGTGCCTTTTATGTTGAATTTAATATGAGAGTTTTAGGTAAGGCGTTCGTCAAAATTTCATACAAGATATAGCACGTCATCAAAGCCTGCAATTGATTTATGACTTACAATCGCAGTCTTCTTACGTCATAAATTCTCGCGCAATCAGCTGTACCGTTTGTTACATTGTTATGAATTACCCGCATCACAACGGCAGACAGTGAAATTGTTCGCCCCAGTTGTACCCAGTCATAAAAAGGCGGAAAAGAGTTGCAAGGCACTTGTAGAGGTCTTTACCATAGACAGGATGATTTATAGAGGCGGCAGAGTAGTAAATTCCCCACCCGATATCCGAGACATTCAATTGTCTATGGGAAAATGGCAAATCTGTACGATTGAGTCATTGTGCAGTAAACTTCGGAAATGGAAAGTCAGCCGATAGACCGTAAACAATGGGACGTCGCGGTCGACGAGGATAAAACACGATTGGACATTCTGAATTTTAACAGGTTTAAGTATTGGCAGGAGGCATGTAGAGGCAACTATTATAATAGCTGTAGAACTAGGTACTGAAGCGGATAATCGTATTCATAACATAAATCGTATTCGTAGCTGTACCCGCGGTTCCGTCCGCGTCAAAGTCTCTGTGTGATTATTTTACCTGCTGATATATAGTGCATCGCACACATATGTTAAATAAGCAGAGTCTATACCTACCTATATATTTACACCTTACATATTTTACACCTTACAATAAGCACTAGATTTTAATATAGGCACCACAGAGTCTTCTGAGCACCAATAGCGCAGCAGTTGTCAGTATTGGAGGATTTCGATACGTATTTATAAGACGATGTAGAACAATACAGTTCTCTGGTATTCGTTTGAATGACTATTTATCGAAGTGCTTCTTTGCAAATAACATTTCTGGTCACGGCAGCAGGAGCAAGTAGGTAAATATTTCTACCACTAACATTCTACTGACTCTCACATAGCAAATAGTAGATAATGTATAGATACGCTTTTCGACATAGTCGACAACTCCAGTTGATTATTACCTACTGGAAAATTAAATTACAGCACTATTAAGATTAATGAACGACAAACACATAGATTACTAGACCGATATGTAAATTACGTGATCGGGTAATGTAAGCAGCGATTTAGACGTCACGATTGATATTAGGCGTTGATGTGCCAAATGGTTTAGTTCGGTATATAATTAAATTACGGCTTCTTGATGAATAAGCAACCATAGCTTATTTCTGTTTAGAGTAATGTATTATTTATGCTTCTCCTTCTATCCCCCCTTCTCTTCCCATTCTGGATTTTTTTTAGAGAATTTTATTTTTAGTTTATGCTGGCATGGTATAAAAAAATATATAAATTATTTATTTTATATAAAAGATATAAATAGTATGAAA
>JAOPUG010000037.1:10314812-10329762 GCA_027564375.1 Micropterix facetella | reverse complement strand
AGTAACCGTTTCTGTTCCTGGCTGTTTACCGTTGCCGTAATCCTCTGCAAGTAAAATAATGAGTCTTTTTAGACAGTCGATCATTATTCATTTTAAAAAAATAGAGAAAATTACATGTATCATTTTATTTTCATCTGGTGTAGTGTCCCTCAGCACACTGGTGTGAGCAGATGTTCGCCAAACTTATGGCAATCCAGTCTTATAAAAAAAAACTAGTCTTTGTCGGGACACCCTTCAAGGTAATAGGGTTCTAAATTGAAGTCAATAAGAAATATTTGTTGTGCGAGCTATTTCAAGATTCATTGAACCTTATATCACTAACCATCTCTGGTATATTGTGATCGCCACATACTATAGTTCTGAGCTAAATTTAGCGTTGTTTAAGAATCGCAGTAAGCTTTTGGCACTAGATTGTTTTACCTCTTTAGTTTGGAGGTAGTAGCCACCCAGGTGGGTGTTTCTTTTACGCATCAGTGGGCCACATTAGCATACGAGGTGCAGAGGAGTTTCATCTGCAGTTTGGCAGTAACTGCACACTCTAGTGTCCCGGAGCTTGAGGTTACACATGTGTCTGTAAAGGTCATAATGCCCCATGAGCACCCTGACCAGCATGTGTAAATTGTTTCTATTTAGTGCTCAAGCCCCGCGGGCAGTCTTAAAGTCGAAAACTTTGATTAGCGTTCTAGAATGATTCAATCCTGGCGTATTGTTCCAGTGGTTAAAGGATTGTTCTAATAAACATTGTTTTTATTAGCATTAGGTTTGCCAGGTTTGGTACCCCACAGCATGGTTCAGAGCAGTATAACCTCGCCTTTGCTCCCGCCTTAGCAAGTTCGTTGGCTTTTTCGTTGCCTTCGATCCCTGCATGTCCGGGAACCCATCTCAGAACTACCCTGTTTCTTTCGCCCAGGGAATTCAAAAGTGCCATGCAGTTTTGCACCAGCTTTCAGCTTGTATTTGTCAGGACACCCTTTAGGTTAATAGGATTCAAAATTGAGGTCAGTGCAAAATATTGTTAAAGCATAAAAACGCTTTACTACACAGCTAAAACGATTTCTTTTTATCGACACGAAATTAACTCTGGCGCAGTCGCTCTTTCCACCTATTCTCAACTATGGAGATGTGTTACCTCGACATTTCAGAAAAACTGGAATATTTGCAGAATAGATGTAGTTCAAGTATAGGGCAAAACTAATTGGCTGTAAATACGTCAAAGGAGAAAATTAAATTTTCATATCATTGCTTTTCTGTTTTGTATCCTCTACCTAATATCACCATCCTATCTGTTTGAATTCTTCGAAAAACACAATTTCCTAATGCCTTTCCCTCGGCTTTCAGATAATTTATTTTAAAAAATCTAGTCTATGGTAATGAGTTCTTTAGCTGCTCTTTCTGTGTTTAAGCAGCAAGGCTTTGGAACGATCTATCAACAAGTATAAGAAACTCACCTTCAGTAGCACCTTTCAAGGCCCACATGAAAGACCTTTGTCTCTCTCAGGCTTAACAGGTTCACAACACCATGACCAACAAAATATTAATTATAAAATCCACATTATTCACTGGCAATTTTTCTTGCAGCAGCATTGTTCAAAGACATACGAGGTGTGATCAAAAAGTAATGAGAATTTTGAAACTGCGAGCGCTGTATCTCTTATATCGAGTCAAGTCTTTTTTGTGTATTGGTAACACTGCCAGTAACGTATGTGTTAACTATCGGGCAGTTGCGATGCTTAGTTTGCGTTTGCCGAGCGAATGAGCAAGACGTACATTAGTGTGTTTGGTGATTTTTTGTGTGACAAAATGTCGGATCAGAGAGTTTATGTGAGATTTTGTATCAAAAACGGAATCAAGTTAAGCGAAGCATTCAAAATGTTAAAGAAGGTTTTGGCGTCGATACTATGTCACAACCGACGCTTTGAGGAAGGTTGAGAAGATAGTAAAGATGACGCGAGGCCCAGGAGTCCTAACACGTCCATCAATGATGAAAACGTGGAAACAAAAAATATTGACATTCATTTTTATAATTCCAGCAATCCGGGACTTCTCAGTTTTTTAACAGTGCTGGATTAATGGGACTCTACTGTTATAAGTTTATTCTGAAAATGATAACGAAAATATGAAGGATATCGTGAAGCTGAATGACCAAAACTGTGAAGGCTCGACGCTGTAGTTAGAGCACATATACAGCAAGTGGCATTTGTAAAAAATGTAGTGAGAATTACTGAGACTCTACTGTATTGGTAAAGATTATAAAAAACTACCTTCTTTGTCTGCGCATTCTACGGGTTGCAGACCTAAAATAAAAAAACCAAAGTCCAGTATAGCAAAATGGAATACTCTTAACAAAGCCAATACTCACAATAAGGTATAGCGCTAATGGTGATAATGTAAAGCGATAATGATCCTCACCTTAACTGCCATTATTGTATCGCTGGGCACGTGATGCATTTTGTCCACAACTCCGTAAGCTCCTCGACCCAGATCAGATAATTTCACTAAATCATCAGCGACGACGGTGAAGGTCTTATCCCCGACGGTGATAGTCGTTTGTTTGTCCAGATTCCGCGGCGGAGTTCTACAAAAAAAAACAGAACAAAGTTAGATATGTCACCAATACCTCACTTTTTCTATTATTGATAATCTACTTACAAAGGAGCCGGTATATCTACGGGGACATCCAGTCTTGGGAGATTCGGACGCGCTGGACGTCGCGGTTTTCCTCCGGACATTCTTAATTTTAGCTTAGAACACAGCAATACTTCAAGCGAGAGGTTAGCGTTTTGTCGGCGAAAAAATATCGCCAACAGCAAAGCGACACGAGCATTTACCGCGGGAACACTGCTAAAGAGGACACTAGGATGTTATGTGTCCATTTACCGGTTATTTGAAATATTTTCATTAAATAATAATCAAAAAATAGAAAGAACCACTCTCGCTCAAATGTCAGTCCGAGCGAGATTAATCTTCTTCTTTGTTTGGAAAAATATATTTTATCATTGCGTAGAGTTGGACGGTTTAGTAAGCAGTGACTGCCCTATACTATAAATGCAATGCCTGTGTAACTAGAGCCACTGGGACCAATTTTGATTGGATTTCTTTTCGATATTCTTCAATTTTATGATCTACCTCTTATACGCTAAATATATGTACATATACTCAAGCAAAATCAATTGACTTCGCACTCGCACACGTTGAAGCAAAACATAGGTAACATTATCAAAATTTCCATTTCAACGATATATATAAAAATATTGAAACTAAACTGGCGACCTGGGTTTACTGCACACGATAAAAAATCAAAACAAAGTATTTATAAATCTCCTACTTAGATTTTTTAAATTAAAATTCTAAATAGCTATAAATCCTCATTTACGTTATCCCTCGCATATTATATGACGAAATCGCTGGCGCATCGATCTATAATGCCTGCGGGCAACGTAATAGGTGCGAAATTCAATCGTTGGGCATAGAACCGCGATTGCAAAGCAAATACGATCAGAATGTAGTTATAAAAAACATTCGCGAATTAAACCATAATTTAAAAACTTATTAATATGTGTATTCTTTTTAGTTTTCAGAACTTCATTCAACGCAGCCATATTATAATACCTAACTAATAATATACTCTCAAGCCAGCAAAACAACGGCCGACAGCATACCCATCTCTATATCTAGACAACTGAAAACGAAACGGCGGAACCATAGGCTGGCAATTGTTTGGAAACGTGCGAATGTCTTCTAAATGAGAAATACAACAAAAACGCGTAAACCTGGCAGCCGCCTCACATGGGTTCAATTTTATAATTTCGATAGCTAATCAAGATACAGTATTTAAAACATGACAATTAATGGCTGTAATATAAACATCCTACGTACGGCTGGTATTGACGCTGTAAAAGAGCTGTAATTTAAATATTATCATTAAGTAAAAAAAATTGAGGTTAGTTATACTTCCTCTTTATTAGTTTTTCGTAGGGTTACCGATACATTCCGAGACCGGTAGATAGACAGCGAAACCGAGACAAGCCTGCGGTTTCTGCCGTGACTTCGTTATTTAGGTTTTTAGTGAGTTTGAACATTTCATATGCAATTATTAAAGAAATTTTGACCTATAATTGCATGGAAATATTGCCCCACAAAAGAGTTTTGGGCAGGGCGTAGAAACAATCGGCTGTGTCAAAAATATGAATGTCACACGATTACACTCCGACTGGCCCCAGCCCTTCTGCCACTATCTATGTTGATTTGTGATGATATGTAAACCAATAAACTAATTGTTATTCAGATTCGTATGCGGGAACGAATATTCCTGTATATTTACTGGAGACTTTCATCATATAAAGTATGTTATGTAAATATTTTACCATAAATATTTAAAACATAGGCGCACTCATTCCCGTCAAAGTTGCAATAATTCAGAGCGGGTTTCTAAGCTCACATAGAGAGCTCATGAAAATAAGCAACCCAAAACGTAAGCCTAGTGTAAGAACGTCGTATATTGCGCTAGTAAAAGTCAATGACCATACGGTATGAGCGCATCTTACGGTATGAATTCATCTCGCTCTTGCTAGTTATATTGTTTATGACTGTCACGCATGACTAGTCCTTCCGTCTGGCTCCATACATTATGTCATTATCTTCGTTAATTTGTTGTGATAGTTAAACTAAGAATCTGAAAATTGTTTACTTCGGACCACCCAAAGAGGGGACGAAATTTTAAAATCACGCCGAAAATGTAACGAAATTTAATCGTCCAAAAAGGCTTTCTCGACGTTTCACTTGTCCTAGAGTCCATCTAAACCAAAAAAAATGTGACTGTCTGGATGTTGTCATGATTTCCGGTTCCGACAAACTTAAGGTGCAATGTGAAGGTACATGACTATGGGAGTATGTAGGCTATTAGGGTGAGATGGCAAAATATCGAACAGAGAAGGGTTATGTTTGTACATTGAGATATGCTGTGGGCACCAGCCATCCACCTAATATACTACAGGAACCGGTGACAGTGTGGTGCAGTGGAAAGACACCGACTATCTTCCCACGCCGAGAATATCCGGATTCACTCCTAGGGAGGCTGCGACTAACAGTAACTCTTGTGCGGTAAGGGCGTGAATTGTAAGCTAACCTAAGCTCGCAGTCATACGATAATGCGATTGCATTGTACGCCGGGACAATATTTCACTTCCGCGTTTAAAAGTGAGTATTGCACTTGTCGCATTTAAATTTTCCCCCGCTCAGCCCACAGCTGTCAATTATTGCAATATAGTTACATTTAAGATTGCTGTGCTAACAGAGATAGTTATGGCAGGACGCAGGGCGATATATTATTATTTCGTTACAACTGCTATTTTTATTCGTAACTGAAGCTGTACATAGCTGAAGCTCACATCATTTTTGTCTATTGTCAATTGGAATCAGCGTTCAGTAGTGAACGCGCTCCGAAAGAAACTTATCAAGGGATCCTGTTCTGTAGGGCATTTAGAATTTTTTTAAATTTTGAAAAAGCTGCCATTTTGAAACAAAATTGCAGAAATCTCTGATCAGTTTTTAAAAATTTTGGATTAGGATGAACTATTTTTGTACCTAATTAGTCCTATACTTTCTGAGATACAGTGGGCAAACAGACACGAAACCACACAGCCGGTCGACACCGGCCGTCTCGCAAAATGTGTGTAACAACAATCAAGAGTAGCTTTCATTAGCAGATTGCGCATTGGCCACAGCTGCACCCCCGCACACCTTCCTATGATTCACGTCCCTCGTCCCCCCAATGTGATTGCGGTCATGCAGTCTGCTCTGCTGACTACATTTTCTTTAACTGCCCACTTAATAATAAATATCCCAATTTCGTTTTGGACCTTAGAGCCCTCAAAATCCAGCTCCCACTGTGTTTAGACTATCTCCTCTTCCTAACTCTCCAAAAGTCATTAAAATCCTCTGTAAATTCATCTCCCTCAATCGCAAATCCCTGTAGTAATAATATGTATACATACCAGTACATATAGCTCCCCAATTCCCTTTAACCTAATTGTTCCCCATGTTATTTGTAATATTTTACTTCCTATTGTTTTCCCTATTGTAAGGTTTGTGTTTGTATGTTTAGTGCTGTCCATAGCCTTATTAGGGACTATACTTGCTGTCCCACTAAAAACCAGTTCCCCAACCTGATAAAAATCACCCTCTTTGGGTGGATAACCAGAAGGAAACAACAACAAGAAGAAGAGTAGTTTTGGAACTTGTCCACTGAACACACGCTGTCAAAACGTCAGATTAATGAAATAAGGAAGTGTCAACATTCGGATTTGCCGCGCTCTCTCGCACAGACTTATTAGGGACTATACCTCTCTCGTGTTTTATCAATGTCGTATCGTCTTTGTTTTACGATTCTGAAATAAAAAAATGTGGACGCTTCAATCGAATGAAAAAACGTATTATTTAAAAAGTGGAAAGGAGATTTCGATCGGAAGAAATGCTGAAATGTGTGAAGTGGTGTTGGCGGATGATACGTCGATTAGTAGGAAGCACGCATCGCTCATCGTCTCTGAAAACGTTTCATTGATCGACCACGAATCAAAATATGGCGTTTTCGTCAACGAAGGCATCGAGGAGAAGCGAAAGATCAATTCCAATAAACAGATTACTCTTTCGAACGGCGATAGAATACGTTTCGGTATCTTACGCAACGTCTGGAAGTTGGATAAAGTGAGTTTTATAACATGTACTTCGACGGTGAACGCAGATGCTAAATCGTCATTGCGCTCTAGATTGGAAGCGATCGGAGGTTTGGTCGTCGACGACTGGCAGAGCGATTGCAATTTCCTAACAATGCAAACAATAACTCTTACACTGAAAGTCGTGATGGCGCTAATTGATAATGCGCACATAGTCTCGCTCAAATATTGGGAAGCTTGCACCACTGCTTTTAACAATAGAACCGCAGTGCCAGATCCAAAAAAGTATGTGCCAGATGTTCGAGAATCTACATTAAACCAGGAAACAGTAAACTTTCTACCAAACGCCCAACGAAAAACTATACTTTCCAACAAGAAAGTGATCTTTTTTTCACGAGGGCAAAAACAAAAGTATGCCAGTGTTATTGAAGGGTCCGGGGGATCATGTTTCGTTTTGTCCGAATTAAAAATGACAAAGTCACAGCTGTGTTCGAATGACGTAATAGTCGTGCAGTATATGAGCAATCATAACACACAAGAATCGCATATTGCTAATTTAAGTAACATCACGAGTCTTATTGAATCGAAGGGCAGACGACTAATCCCAGAATCTGAAATTGGCCTCGCAATTCTTTACTGCTCTCTGGAAAAATACTGCAATCCAGCCTTCGATTTTACAAGAAAGATATGCGGTAATACTCCTACTTCGAAGGTGACGCCATTGCGAATTGAAAATAGAATACTAGCTGCCGAAACGCAAGAATCCACCAAAACCGATCTATCATTAACTCCGATAGTCGTTAATGCGACCGTCGATTCAGGCTCGTACATCGGCAGTAAGAGAAAACTCGAACAAACGAATAGCGACCATAAAACCGACAGAAAGAAGCGAAACGTGGCGGATGCAGACACTGAAGACATTTTCACGTTTATAGAACAAAAAAGCGAAATAGTATCACCTGCTGCCGAAAAACCGGCGAAGCTGTTGCAGTTAGCGCCGGTCGTTAACAAGAGAAGTCGCTCCGAACTCGAAAACGAAGACTTATTCAATTTCGATATTCCGGATAAGCCCATTAGTCCAAAGAGGAATAAACTAAGCGTTGTCCCTTCCAATGGAACCCCAAAAGCGAAGCTCGTTGCTCCGAAACCCACTCCAAAAAAAATTGTCACAGACGAGACAACCCCTTGGCTCAGTAAACTAAACCATAGCACAATCGTCAAAGAAGAGGATGAAGTAGACAACCGCATCGATATCGACGTAACCGACAAACTTGGATCGCTGAATATCGGACAAACAACCATCACCATCGACGTCGAACTGATTAAGCGAAAACCATTAATTTCAACTGATTCCATCCAACCAAAAATTAATTTCAAAAAATTCATAAAGGTGCAGCCTCTCAGGCCTCAAACAGACATGATTCCACAATCAGAAATGGCAATTTATAAACCGGCCGCCAAGCCGGCTGCCCGTGAAATTTTAAGCGAAGAGTCGTCCGATGATGATATGCCTATATATCAAAATAAAAAGTTAACATATCGATCGCGGAGATTATAAAAATAAGAATGCACGGATTATTTCTTAAGAAATCTTTATTTCAATAATAAATATCAGCGGTTAAGCCGAGATTTTTTTAATGCTCTGAGTGCTTTCTTTGCTCGCTTATCCACTTCTTCCTTCAAGCGATCCCTTTCTTCTCTTGCCACGAGGCCTAGCACTTTATCGTGTTCCAGAACATTTTTAACACAAGATTTTGCAAACAGTTTACTTAGAACGTAATCGTCTTGGTTGGCGTTAGGGTCGCTTTCATGATCTGTTTTCTCTTTTGGGAGTTTTCTTTTTCTTCCTTTCTTTCTTTTAGGTGTTGGAATGTTTATTTCATCTGGTATAACTATGTTTGTTGTTTCGTGTGGTTCATTTTCAGCAGCTTGTTCTGTAGTCTCACTACTCGAAGGTACTTCATTTATTTGAAACTTCTCCAAAAAATCAAATGGATTTTTCTTGGTGTGTTTGTTTATAATATCTACCTCCGATAATACTGCTTCGAAAGATGCAATGGTTGTATTCTCGTCAATCACATTAACCAGAGGTTCGGGTTCAACTTCTGTGGGATTTAAAAGTGCTTCTCTTTTTAATTTATATTCTAAGCGAGGATCTTTTTCTTCTGCGATATTAGGCGGATTTTCTTGTGACAGCGTCTTACTTAGATTCCTCGCCATCTCCCTCATTTCATTTAATTTCTCTTTAGTGAAAATTACACCTCCGCTAATCGGCACTTTTTTTCTATTGCTATTCAATTCTACTTTAGTATGCTTGAATATGTTCACTGTCTCCGTGTCGTCCGATCCTTGAGGATCTTCCAAGGAGAACAACCCTTGAAGTGTACTTGTTTTCAACATATTCTTCTGACGCGGATCGATAAGTATTTTATTGCTGAGTAACTGTTTGAAAATCTGGCGCTGATATATCTTCTCCTCGATGGTACCGGCTGTGATCAAACGGTAGACGGTGACATTTCGTAGTTGCCCAATGCGCCAAGCACGTTCCTTCGCCTGAGTATCCGTCGCCGGATTCCAGTCGGGATCATATATCACGACCCGATCCGCTCCAGTTAGGTTCACGCCCAGACCGCCGACACGCGTCGTCGCTAAAAACACCAAATAATTCGCGTCTTCATTAAACTTTTTAATGATAACTTGGCGACACGCAACAGTCGTCGATCCGTCCATCTTCAAGTA
Organism: Micropterix facetella; assembly: GCA_027564375.1. Classification (NCBI taxonomy): domain Eukaryota; kingdom Metazoa; phylum Arthropoda; class Insecta; order Lepidoptera; family Micropterigidae; genus Micropterix; species Micropterix facetella. Next base: position 10,320,352 of record JAOPUG010000037.1, on the reverse strand, counting down.
ATTGTAATCTTTCTCATTCAAATACTGCTCGATTAGGCAGAGCATTGCGCGCGATTGCGTAAATATTAGAGCACGATGCCCCTGATTTTTCCATATTTTCAAGAGCGAATCGATCACCACCATTTTTCCTGAATGTTTCCAGAATCCGAAATCCGCTGGTGTAATTTCGTTTCCTTCCGAGTACTGATGTACGTATAAATCAGGATGGTTGCATATTTTGCGCAGCGTCGTGAGTGCGACTAAAACGCGCGCTCGATAAGGATCGCCGTGTCGTAATTCTTTATTGAGAATGCTGCGAACAGTCGGCGCCATTAAGTAGCCGCGGTATAAATCTTTCTGTTCGTCGACGAGGCTGCAGAATAATACTTGTTCACTTTTTTCTGGCAGATTTAAGTACTCCTGAACTTCTGCTTTCGAACGGCGTAAGATGTAAGGTGCTATTAAGTTTTTTAATGATGTGGCGATGGCAAGGCTGGTAGCTTCTTGGAACGGTGTCGCATTGGAGTACCCGCCTTGCGTAATTGGAATGGCAAAATAATCCCCAAACGCTTGCAGCGACCCTAATAATCCAGGCGAAACAAAATCAAACAGCGACCATAAATCTTGAAGATTATTTTGCAGCGGAGATCCAGACACGATTATCCGGAAAGGCGTATCTATGTTCTTGACAGTTCGACTTATTTGAGTGTCTGAGTTGCGGATCTTATGCCCTTCGTCCAGGATTATGTAATGCCATTTTTGGGAAGAGATTGCTTTGGAATGTTTGATGGCGCCTGCGTATGTAATTAGAAGGACGCCGTTTGCGTTGTTAATGTCGCGGACCATCTGCGGTGCAGTGCCGACGAATGAGCCGGATTGATGAAGGACAGCGACGCGCAACGCCGGCCACCAATAATGAAAATGCGTAACCCATTGATAAATGACCGTCGCTGGCGTTATAATTATTGACGGCCCCAGTCCATGCCAGTGACCCACTTTGGAATGCTGGAGTGCGCAAAGAAATGCTATTATCTGGACCGTCTTTCCTAATCCCATCTCGTCGCCTAAAATTCCACCAGTCTCCGATTTATTCAGCTCCCACAGCCACTTAACACCAGTTTTTTGATACCGGTACAACTTCTCCCACAGATACCTTGGAATACTTAAGCGATTATCAATCTTGTGATCTTCGGTCTCCCCGTATTCGTACAAGTGCTCAATATCCGCAGATGTATTGCTCAAGTCTACCGAATCATCATCGCAATTCTTCGCCATTGCTCTCAATTTCTGCCATTTCTCAATCCGCTCCAAAAATCTACGCTTGTCACCGTCGTCACACACTTTTTCAATTTTTACTTTCTTCTTAAAAACAATTCTATTACGCATTTTAGGGCTTTTATTGCACTCTCCTTCACTCGGAACGTAGTCTTCGTCCGAATCCGATCCCAAATCAATTTTATTCTCTATTGATATGGGAAAATCATCTTGCAAATCTTCTCCAAGATCATTGCACTGTTGATGAGCGATTTTAGTGGCTATGTTTCTACTGCGCTCCGAACATTTTTCTTTCTGTAGTATTGAGCGTTTCTCCTGTAGTTTCTGCTGAGCATCGAGATATTTTAAAACGGAATTATCCATTCTTTCTTCCAAAAGAAAGCAGCAAACTTGACAGGCGCTGATATTTTCACAATACAAATTACAACCAACAACAGTGACGTTTATTTTACCGAACTGAAATTAGCCGCGTTAGATTCCTACCGCGACAGTGTTGCCTTTAGTGCTTAGAACTAATATTTTAATTCTCCACCTATTTGTAAATAATATGTTATTTACAAATAGGTGGGAATTAAAATATTAGTTCTAACCACTACAGACCTATACGTAATTGCATTGTTAAAAATCACATCCCAAAAGATTCAATAAACAGAACATAGCCGCAATAAATATCTTAAAAGTCACATCCCAGGAGATTCAATAAACAGAACTTAGCCGCATTCGTCGCGCGCGCCAATATTACATTTAGTTTTGATAACAGGAAAAGTAGCGATATACCATCGGCAACCTTGTCCCGTCCCGGAATTGGTAATGCCTGACATCCAAAATGGCTTAAACCATATTTCAACTAGTATCTCTCATCACCACAATTCTTACCCATATACGTTATGCTTGTTCTATCTATTGGACAGATACTCCTCCAAGCCAAGTAAACAGAATACACCTGCAGCAGCACCCAAATCGTTTAAAACCTATTCCAACAGTTTCTCGTTTTCACGATTCCAAAAATATCCATAATGCGCTAAGCTTGCTCTAAACTCAGATCCTCGGTCAATCTTATTGTATGTGAAAAACTCGGTCCTAAACGATCGCCATTTAAAAAAAACTTTTTGACAGGTCTCTTCCATGTGTTTTCTTTACGGCGGCGGTTTCTCAGTTTAATTTTGAAGTAGGTTATAATTATAAAAGTTTTAACGGTGTGGGTGTATTTTATCAATCGGTTTCGGTGCAGCTTGTCCCCGTCAGGGTTTCATGTTCTGTAAAACCGTTTGTGATTTGATGTGGTCGTTGCATTAGTGGTTTGCCCGCTGTCAACTTATTTTTTGTTACTACCGTAAGTAATAACGAAATTATTATAATTTCTACAGCGCCGAACTAAGGTATGCTGGAGAAAAACAAAGCACAGGTACCATGTGTACCTATTATTTAAAAAAAAAACAGACCGCAACCAATCATGGCACTGAAGTTGGGCAGTTCAGCTAACTTTCCAGTTAATGCCGATTCTCCTAATTCACGCGAGATCACACTATGCATTCATTCCCTCCTTCGATACGGTTCGTGTGGGCCTTGTTAACCCTAGGGTGGTCGCGCATATAAACATAACTTAAGAGGTCGCTCGGATGACGATCGTCATCCATTTGCAAATGACAATTTTTAATAATAATACCAGTATTCAGTGTGTAATTTATTATTGACAATAACTAATATTCAATCACTTACATAATGCAACAAAAAAAGTTAACGATATTTTAATTTTTGGGTTTGGTTAATAAGTCTTAAGTCTTAACAATTTATTGGTTTCCGAGATCAACTTTTAATACAAGTAACATTAAAATCAAAAAGAGTAAAAATTTTGAGTGGTTTTCGTAACAACTATTGCACAAATACTTGCAATGGTCAGGACAAGTACATTTCCCGCATGTTTGACAAGATATCTAAAAGATCATCTTTTTCCAATAGCCACAATTCGATTTGCCGATCTTGGTTTGTCCTTATGGGGGTCTAAAATAATCATTTATATCAATTTGTAACATATATTGTAAGGTACCATAAATGCACAATAATATATGCAGAATCATGGAAAAAGATTAACAAAATATAGTAAAAAAAAACTTACGTAAATGGTCGCACGGATGACATGTGTCCTCCACTTACAATTAAGTGCTTCTCCTGACTCAACCGAACCACTCAAGCGCACAGCTGTCACCGACGTCACGTAACATACCATATACATACAATACTAAACTCAGCGCTAGTGATGTGTTGCCATATAACAATCTTAAATTCCCACTGGTTTAGTCAGCGTCGATGACAAATGTCATCCGCGCGACCACTCTAGGGTTAAGGGCCCGGACAATAACATTTTCGATGAAGATATCGTTGAAGCCATTAACGCCTCGAACACTTGCGTTGCCAAAAACATTGACTCCTGAAATTCCGCTAGACGGATCCCATGGGTAAGGTCATTTGGAAGCCATCAAGGACTGTGGAGATCACATTTGAAGGACAAAAACTCCCTGAATATGTCAATATATTAGACCTTTTTGTTAGTCGAAGTAATGATCTTCCCGTCATGCAGTGTCGGGCTTGCTGCCGGTTCGGACACTCTAGCAAGACTTGCAGGGCGAAAACTGCCCGGTGCTTCCGATGCAGTGAAACACTTTGACAATAATCGTAAAAGGGTAAACTTATTTTACTGTCGAAGTGATCATAAAGCCAAGGATTTCTCCTGTCCCAAAAACATGAGGCAAAAAGCCATAAAACACCAAATGGCTGAGGATGATATCTCTTTCAACGTTGCATCCATGAGATTTCCTAAAATTAATTGTAATTTTTATGCAAATGTATCAGCAAAAAAAACCCCCGAAAGCAACTACTGCATTCAATGCTACATCGACAACTTACCGTCCTAGAGTGACAGCGGTCAACGATACTGCACGCTCGGGCGGAGTTAAGGGTAAAAGTAACAAAAGGATGATTTCCTTTCTTTCCATCTCTCTTCCTGAAGAAGACACAGCACAGAACCTCAGATGGGACTATTATCCTAACTAATCATCCTAAACCTGAGAAAAATCTGGAAGATATTACTGATTTTGTACGGCAACTTATCTCCCAACAATAACCCTATTCCGCAAACCCTATGCGGTGATTGATCTCCAGCAGCGATGCTTCTTCGATGATTACTGTCACAAACATTCAGTCCAGCAATTCCCGTGGAGGCGGATTGTTACCTACCTCACAATCTCCATCTAACATTAAACCTCTCCCTGAAAATATCACTTGGGGCGGCTCCGTAATACCTTCTCCCTTCATCGGCCGGCATTTGGACCGCTTTGTGGGAATGGGTCGAGGAATATACACTGATTACAGTGTTTTTGGCAGCTGGAGGTGTTGATGGACGACACATCGTAGGGCGGTCGGTCGCCGCATAGTGGGCTCGATTTCGGTAGGAGAGGGGGGGCTGCCCTCAGATGACCCCTTGTTTATTCGAAATATCCTTTTTTTTAAATTTTGTTATTACAATAATTTTTTTTAACAATGCCTATAACAGATCTGTATAGACTTTCCCATCGACTAATATTTCCCCCAACTAACTTTTGTGCCCTTACAGACAAATAATTTATCTGAGATATTCAAATTATGTGTGTCATTTTCTTCCCTCCAGGATTTATGTTAATACTCCAAATGAATGTCTTTAATATTTGTCATTATTTTAGTATGTATTCTAATGTATATTGTCTTTGTCCTTAGGTTAGACATAAACCATAGTTATCCTCCTGTTTATTACTTTAAAGCAAAAGTAAAGCCTCCATATTGGCAAAATCACCAACAACCAAACTGCATCTGCCACAAGTGAAAAGAACAAGAAAAATAAAAGCTTAACGTAAAATGAAGACTAACAAGCGAAAGCAAGTCGAAGCCGACAACGCCGGAGGGAAAGTATCTAAAGTATCCAAAGTCGATACGCCGAAATCTCACCTTCAAAAGTCCAACAAGCCCAAGAGAAATTTTGGCAAGAAAGCGGGCCCGGATGACGCAAAGCCCAAGTCGTCTTTGAAGGGAAAGAAATTCGCAGCCAAAAGCCCGAGCAAGGGAAAGGATGGAAAAGATGCGCCGCCGAACTGGAATGAATTTAAAAAAAAGAAGAAGGAACTGCGCGTCACCAGGAAACTAAAGAAAGTGGATGGTCCGGTGAGCGATATCGTCGCAAAGGCGAAGCAGATGAGCGAGAAACTTAGAAGGTGAGAGGTTGCATTTATATATATATATATATACACATACACGCA
>JAOPUG010000037.1:10166206-10179014 GCA_027564375.1 Micropterix facetella | reverse complement strand
ATAATAATGGTTTCAGGATGCTGATGGGGCTGCCAAGGTATTGTAGTGCATCAGGTATGTTCGCAGATGCCCAGACCGATGACTTTCAGGCCATCATTCGTAAACGAACCGCCTCTCTGATGCATCGCATACGCGGAAGCGCCAACAGCATCCTGAGGGTTGTGGCTGTAGGCTGAATTGTCTGTTGCATAAGTACTGGGTGCAACTGCACCCAGTGCGACGAGGAGTCTAGCTATTCCCAACCTAGCCATTTCATGAACATTTTATGTATTTTTTTTTTACTTTTTTACTTCTTTTGTTTTTTAAATGTGTCTGTGTACTCTTATTCTATAAGCTAACATTGTTACTTATATTATATGGATTCCGTGCGGTCCGCAATAAAATTTTATTCATTAAATCTTTTAATATATATTATAATCAAATTAATTCGATTTCTATTTAAATTTTTCTTTTATCACTTTCCATCATCAACTTTTTTTTTTAATTTTAGGTTGGTTTTTAAAAATAATTATACTTGATTTATCTTGATTATGTGTGCTATTTTTCTTGCTTTTTGTTTTATTTTATTCTTTAATATTGTATGTATAAAAGCGGCGTAAATATTTTGACTTATTTCGACTTCTTTATTTATTTTATCTAATTCACTTTATATTGTTTTCATTTTAGATTATAATTTCATGCCCAATATTTTAAAATAACAATTAAACTGATTTTACTATATTCTTTTCTTGGAGAAAATATGTAATAATTTTAGTGATTATAGATGTTATAATGTTAATATGGCCGCCACGACTATGAAAAATATTACAAAATAACAAACGGTAATGCAAAGCATTCCATTAATGAAGTTTTCGTTTTGTAATTTCGTCAACTAGGCCGAGGCCGCTAGCAGCGTCTCCATCGGACCTCAGATTCTGATAAAGAAATATTAAAGAATTTTCGATCGCCATCTATAGAGTGAAATTCTAATGGCTTACAATAAAGCGTGTGGCGTCACTCGATAGATGGCGAAATTTTAATATTTTTAAAAATAGGTTCAAAAGACTTCTTATAGACGCATATAGTTCCCTAATATATCATTTTGCTATTTTGGCAGAGAGACGACAGCCGCAAATTTAACTGTCTTGAAATAAAAGAACCATAGGTCGTACAAACCCCAAAATCAACTGGTCTCTGCGCTTTGGCCATAATTATCGATTCTTGAGATTTTTTTGTAATCGGACTTAGTTTACTTGAGTTACCGTGCATAGTAACAAAACCTTGCAGAATCGTAAGACTTGGCTCCCTCGGGGGGAGGGGGGGGGGAGAGGAGTTATATACAAATAATAGCCTTATAATATGAAGCTGAAAAAGGCTCTGTGAGATAGTTCACATTCTCGGCATCAGTCGTTAGTTAGTTTCTTCAACGGTTAAATGATACTACTAGCTTGGCCACATTGGGGACCGTCCCGGCAAATTAAGAAAAATTACTGCTAAGAAGAATAGGAATCGATACAACAACTACAGGAGGTTGGATCTAAATCTTCAGACCAAAGTGAGAGGATTGGTTCCAAATCTGCATAACTTTGTAAAATCTGACCTAAATTTGACGGCATACAAACTGAGTAAAGCGCAACTTCTTGAGGACAATGATAAAAAGTACGACACGGTTTCTTAAACGACATGCCACTGCTGAAAATTGGATAAATATCGTATTTACAGACAATTTTTCAGCGGTTGAATAATCACCAAAATGATAAAATATGGGCTGCGAATCGTCCAAAATATGCTGCAATTGTTCCTAATCGCCAAAACGCTAAATCTGTTATTTATTTTGGGGTGGCATTTGCGCTACAGGCGGAACTCCTCTTGTTTTTGTTGAAAATGGTGTCAAAATAAACCAAGAACTGTACCGACCTGACATTTTCGAAACTGTGGGTGTTAATTGTAGTCAGGAGCATTTCGGCAAACAGTTATGGACATACATGGAAATATACATACTACATACAGGAAATTTTAAACATTATACTACATAAATATTAAATATTTCCTATGTAATATTTTTCCAGATACGAAACAGCAACGACCGTACTATCTAAATTCAAAGATGCCACAACTCTACTATCTCAGTGGATTAATCAAGTAAGATTCCTGCAGATCTATGCATAATAAAACCAAACATCTAACAATGTTTCTAACTTTCAGACATTGAAAAATACACTTGAAAAGGACCTCAACGAAGTGGAAGGCGACATCGAGAAATTATCAGCAGAATTACGCAGTCTGAGAGTGAATATTATAGCGAGCAAAGGGCTAACAGAAGCATTTTACAAACCTCCTCAAGAAATCAAACAATTACAAAAGCAGACACTTACGAATGGACCTCAGAATAAAGTATCTTTCGATAGAAATTTATCACGTGATAAATAGTTTGCATAAGATATCGAGGGGACTGGTTATCAGGACCCATAATAAAACAAGGAATAAGTATATCAATATCTATTATCTAATATGATATATTAATATTATAAAACTACAGTCAACAGAAAACAAAGATATAGAGATATAAATAGGTTTTAGTACAGTAGCATGTTTTTAGGTAAAAAATAATATTCTCAATGATTACAATAACATAGAAAAGGAAAATAGAATACTCGACAACGAATCACGAGGAAAACATGTTTACTTAAATTTTAACATTTAAACATAAAATAATTGAAAAACAGTTATGTATTGTCATGCGACTTTTAAAATAACTTGAGAATCGCCTTTTTATTTATATATGTACTTTATAAAAATCTTAAGAATTAAATTGATTAAAAATAATACTGATTAGCGAGAAATCAATTCCTTTTCAGCGATGGTCTGGTCAAGTGAATTAATTTGATTGTAGCAGCGTTACTCTATGATTATGTATCGCTTACCAATATAAGTGTACGAGGTCGGATTCAAAAGTAATGCGACTGAGTTTTTTAAAGCTTTTGTTGGCAGCGATGGAGCATTAAACAGTATCATTGATTTTGAAGCACACCTCATAGTATTTTAATATATTTGTATCAAATGTTTTCTAATATGTATCGAGTCGATATTTGTTACTGATATGGATTTCCGTAATATTATATTTTATTATTTTCGACAGTATATTTGTATAATGTATGATATTACACATGCATATAATTTTACGTATGTTAAATATACGATATGACAACGATCGGTTTATATAGAGTGTTTATAATGTCACACCCGTAAACTGCCTACTTGTAAATTAAACAAAGCAAAAAAAAGGCAATACTTACGCAATTATATCGATATAACAAATAATTTTAACCTCTCAATTAAAAAACGTAACCTAATATTTTGTAACTATACTTAGTTATTGTTCCAATATCGTAATAAAATAGACACATATACGTAGAGTAGACCACTAAACGCAAAGTCGAAGGTTAGCTAACAAGTGCGGGATTATTTATTCCGATAAATAGCCCGTTAAATTTAAAAACTTAGCGTAAGCAGCTTTTTTTAACAACTAGTTTCCGTCCCTTCGTGTAAGGAGATTAGCCAAGCTATCTAAGCTGTCGGTATTTGAGATTTTTAAAAAATCTGGACACGATCGTCCTGGCCCTTGTTGGTAAAGTCTTCATTTTATATCCCTATTGAGATGTCTACACTTTGTGGATTGTCTTCTGCTTGTGGTATCTGGAAATAAGAAAATTGAAAATTTCACCAAAAAATGAGACAATGTTTTAGAATGTGGTATAGTCGCCTACCTCACTATAGCGTACAGAATCATCAACAGGGCTACTAGAGTGGCACATGATAATCCTGCAATCAAAGCCGCATGCTCATCGGGCAGTCTTTTTCCTGTAATAAAAAAAAAGGTTATTATAGGCTTGGAGCTACCACCTCAGTTTGCAAAAGCTACAAAGGCTGGCATGCTTAAGTACAACAGGTGCAATGGGCACTGTTGTACCCTTCAATCGTAACGAAAGTGCAAATCAACCCCTTACATTTACAAATAAGAAAGGAAGCTATCCTCGGTGCACTTGTGCTAAAGAGAACCAAACAGTTAAACAGTTTAAGTGGTATGTCATTTTAAAAAAAAATGAGGTATTAAATGAGGTATTAATGAAACTTATGAGGTATCAAGCACTGACATAATTTCAGACATCATGCTGACAGAACACAATTTCACCAAATCCTTTAAGGTAGTTATTCCGAACAGCCAGTTTTGGGATAAGGCACAACCGTACTTTGAAAACGGGTCGCCAATCTCTGGTCAGATAGCTCTGGTCACTAGTTAGATTTTTATAAATTCACAGACGGCTCGAAGATAAATGGGAAAACAGGGAATATGTGTGCCTGGACCGAATTTCAAATGTGGTCAGGTCCAGGGAATGACACCGACAATATTTAGTCAGAAATTCATACCAAAAAAAATGTGCCAGCGCAATCTACGCAAAATACTTACTCGGCGTTAGATCTACCTGATTCCAAACTGCTTGAGAGCTGCTTGACTAGCAGCTCTCAAATTTTTGAACAGCTACAGTTTGAGTGCAAGCTTGTTTGGGTATGACTAAATACCCTTAAGAAACTGGTAAAAGGGATCAAAGTAACTCTGATATGGGTTCCAACGCACGAAGAGGTGTAAAGTAACGAAAATGCTGACAACATGCAAAGAAGGGGGGGGGGGGCATTCATAGGACCTGAACTGTTCTGTGGTGTGACTAGAAGCCACACTGTGGAACAAATCCGATCTTGGGTCACAGGAACGAAGTACAAATATTGTAATGAAATTCTAGGATAAGGCAAGAAAAAAAAAATCGTAAAACTTTCACCGAAAAAGACATTGACCAACTTTATCTCAGCAAAGGTAAACTGAGGCTAACAACAGGATTTTTCACCGGCCACTGTCCAGTGAACACCTATTTGAATGAAATAGCAATTGCTGGAGATGAAATGTGCAGATTTTGCGAATAAAATGCTGAAATGGCAATCGTTTGCCAGGCACCATTATCATCTAGGAGGGGATATTAACACCTGAGGAGGTCAGCAACATAGCATTCAGGAGATTTTTGAGATTTATATGAAGTCTCGGGTTGGACTGAATAAATGCAGAAGTAGGGTATATCACAAAAGATCAAGATTGATCGCAGTGATGAGAGGCAACACAGACTGTTTAACTCTTTCGTTACTGTCTAGTATCTACATACCATCTATTATAAGCCTTATTTTGAGATGTATTTGATACAGAAAAAGAAAGGTTTTGCTGAAAAAACTCAAAGGAGGAGTATTTTGGTGAAAAATATACAGTTGGTAACGATAGAAAATTGGCATAGACTATAAGAAAGAATAAATTTCAAGGGAGTTCATAAATTTCAAGGGAGTTCATGCATGTTTATACGTATCTAAGAGATCATACTTATCGGTTCATCTGCAACTGATTCATATTTAGTTGGACAAAAAGTAATAACTTGAAGAAACTGATCATGAAGGAAATTATTCGAACAATAGATGAGAAACAAAAGAGGAGGAGGAGGGGAGAGAGAGAAATATCAGAAAAAGTGAATTAAAGAATATAAATACAGTTACTGCCTTTACATCGGTCAATGTATGGCAAACTATCATTTTAAAAACATGAACATTGCTAAGGATAGATGTACCGAAAGAATATTCCGAGACGACAAAACTTTTATGCGAACAAATTCATTATCAAATCTTTATCGGCTAGCATTAACGCATTAGAAAGTCAACATCATCACTTCGATTTAAAATTTACAAGAAATTTGGAGCTGACTGGAAGAATTAATCAAACTTTTTCTTCTATCTACCAGTCTAATGCATCTAGTACTAAGGCAGACTTTAACGAGGTGAAAAACTGTCAAACCTCAGATTTACGCAATCGAAAGAAAAGATGGTGGCTGCAAAAGAAGATTTGGACAGCTTGAAAACAATCTTCAAAGTTCTTGAAGACTTACAAAGTTTGTCATATCGAAGCTCGACATAGTGTTTTTCATTTTCCTTTGTGGCAGTGAAACTTTGAAGCTCAAAACAAAACTTACCTAAAGAGGATATTGCCACATTTGGGATGTGATGATCGACAAGCGCGAATGCCTATTTTTTAAATCAGCTAGAAGTCCGAAACTCTTCATACAGATTAAACCCTTCATCATCAGAGACTCTTCAGAAGGACAGATTGTCAAAGATCTGCTCGGTGCCCATCTTTTGATTTTTCAACAACTTGAATTATTATTGGAAATTAAAGGAAGTGGACAGGCTCAGATAAGGGTGAGGACGTCTTATGTGGCGTACTAACTCGGTCTGAAGTTTAAGGCAGAGAAAAAATGAGGATACTTGTAGTTCTTCCGATAGAATAGAAGAGAAACTCTTCACATTTTGGACAGAAGAGTACAGAGTAGTATAAATATGATCACCCAAGACTGAAAGTGGGAGTTTATGTAATGAAAATGTGAATAAATCTAAACAACTCACATTAATGTCTGACTTTATATTCTAAGGTCAGCACTGTCTGAGACACTGCGGATAGATAGGTACCTCTAAATAGCAAGTAGGTCTTCTCCGGTTGGTCAGACGTGTGCACGTAATATTCGTCTTGCTCAGGTTGGTTCAAATCCTCTTCTTCGCCGTCATAGGTGGACCATTCGGACAAGTCTTTGGTCAGCTCATTATCAGTCACATTACAGTTGGCGTATTCGAATACTTCATACCTGGAAAAATGGATGTTTATAAGCTTGGCACATTGTCATCGGAGGCCCGTATGCTATTTGTTCTTCATTCTGCAGTATGTGATTTGAATTACCTAAGTACATTTTCCGCACATGGCGGCCCTGAAGGCCGGTAGGAGACCCGTTTTCTGTAACGAACACCTTCTGCATCACAGCCAGACCACGCTCCCCAAGCAGACGCTCGACAACCGCTGGAGCATTCCACGAAGCACACTTCCTGGAATTTTAGTACAACAAAATTGTTGTAAAGAAGAATCAAGTGATGTAAGGAATTATAGGGATGACGTAGACCAGCCAGGAGAAACATTTCAGCAGCACCAGAACTACATACAATCTTGTGGTTCTACATGATCCCCAACCTACAATTCTTAAAGTGCCGCGTCTGTAATAAACGTTGGCGACACCTCCGAAAGCCTACACTCAACAAGCTATCTGTTGGACTAACATGGTCGTTGGTCTGAATGGACCACGATTTACAGAAACATACATACCTCCATGGGAACTGACTCCAGATCGCAGTACCAAGGTGGCACTTCGCCTCCATCCGTGTCTCTCACGCAACTCACTTCCCGACGTCTTTTTCCGTATCCACAACTCAATCCAGGAAACTAAAATATCCAGAAATGGATTTATGTAATGGCGAAAACTCGTAATAAGCCCAAATCTTCTTACTCACATCTAATACGCAGGCAGAGTATGGAGAAGTCTTGACTAAATGGCATGGCTCCTTGGGACATTTAACGGATTGTTGAAGATGAGTGTTATTTGGACACTGTCTGCCTGCTGATGAAGCCATTGTTAAAATATATCTGAAAAAGAATAATTAAATCAGTGTTATAGGGTAATTTAGAATGGCCTAAGGTGGCATATTATGATTTACCTGCTTCTAGTCATGTATCCAGATTTGTATATATTTTCTTGGCTGCTGCAAGTACATGAATCCTTTTGCCATTCGCTCCACTCGGAGAGGCTGCAATCTATCGGGCATTCCACGTAACAGAATCGTTCGGCAGGTGTAGGTCTTACTTTATCCTGAAAAATAGGTTGAAGTTAAAGAATGATGCTACATATCCGAGGTTCATGATACTATAAATTCCGCACCTTGCATAAGCTTTCATCTACCTGCCGGCCATCGCTTCTTTCACAGTAGACTGGTCTGCGTTTTATGCCTTCTCCGCACGGAGATCCACCTGAAACAAGACCAGAGATACGTGTTTTGGGATTTTTGTCATGCGTTTAATGGGATCCGATTAGGCTCATACTAGGATTTACTAAGGTTCCTAAAAATGGCACCCAGGCAGTCACTTACACCTGAAGTTTCTCTTCTCTTATCTACATATTTTTCTGCAGAAACTCACATATAAAAACCATGAGGCCTTTCTTTTCCAAATCCTGTCTGACCTTCTTTAGTCATGGTTACCAATCTACACTTCCCACGTCGGTATTACAACTACAATTCAAACACATTGACAAGTTACCCCAAATATACGCAACTCTGAATTTTATCCATGTATGCAACTATGTCGACTGGAAGACTAAGATGTCCTTTAAAGTTTCTCATTATTGATAAAAAAATGTGGGCAAAAAATTGAGAACAGGACAGACAAATTTAGCAAGCGATACTAAAAATTAACTACTGTTACCTAGAGGTTCGCAATCCGACCACGGTCCATTTCTCCAAGCGTATTGATAGCAGGTCACGTCAATGATGCATGGCTGTGCCTGGACAGTCGATCCACAACTAGCATTATCTTCGCCAGCTCGCAATAGCGCTCGAGTGCGATCGCGTCTCTTCGTTGCGTTGCAAGGCTGCAATAGAGAAGGAAGGATAGAGTAAAGGGTGACCAAAATGGATGCTTTCTAGGCTGGTGGTAAAGCGTCGTTTAAAATAATTCAGGAGTTTATTCGTCTAATGTAAGATTTATAGTAATAAGGTGTGATGCTGATTCAAGGATCTGACTGCTGGGTATGCAGACAGATGGATAAAACATTTATTAGTAGATAAAAGTCCATATCCTACAACTATTATCCAGGACAGTAAACGAGGCTTAAGAGGTCTAGGAAAAAGCAAAACGTAATGTTCGAAGAATTTGATGACAATGGTATAGACAGTGAGCTAAACTCCGAAGAGAAGGCAAACCAAGAAGATTGTTTTATCGTTCACCTGTTCGCAGATACTCCATTCGCTCCACTCGCTAAGGACACACTCACTAGGACATGCGATTTCACAAGTCCTCTCTCTTTCTGGCTGGATAGCATAGTCGCATAACGGATCCTGAACTATTGATCCGGATACTTTCTCAATACACCTGAAACAATAGAAATTGGATTATGTACACAGATGGATTCGGAGAGTCTGTAAATGAGAAATCATAGAAATCTCTCCCGAAAAAGACGCGAGCGATTCATACAAAACAATATTATAATTGAAGTGGTTGAAGGTGAGAATCTAAACTAAATAAGATGAAACGAAGAGGCTCGTCTGCACCCTGAAAAAATGAATGTAGACAATGCGTTCAAATAATAGGAGACCGCTCCAAAAGTTACTGTTATTTCTTGTCCACATGCTAATCTACCAATACTAGCGTATTGGTCAATGGCAGCGCGCCGGCTGGCCGAGAGTTATTGGAGGGGGAAGGCGCGTTTACCGAAACGTGCGGAAGGAGCCAACTTAAAAGTATAAGTATTGATTTCCTACCTCACATCCCGGAACTGCTCTCCTGCGCCGCACCCTGTGATCATTTTGGTGGTGGTTTCCTGATCGTCGTTCTTGGCGGTGATGTAGCACGGTAGCCACGGTCCAACAGACCAAGCGTATTCATCGCAGGGATTCACACAAACCTGGGTTTGGCTTACGGGACCACAGGCGCGGCCGCCGTTCGATGCGTTCACTAAGATGTTCCTGTTAAAAATAAAGTGCGTTGAATATAAAGAGCTGTGGGGGTGACGAAGGAAATGCCATCATCTAGAGCAGCTGCAAATGATTGGGGGTTTTCTATTACTGAGTTTCTAGTTGGTAGATATTATTTGTCTCGCTTTTTCACTGCAATTATTGGACAGAGACGACTGGTTTGTTACTTATGGGTTTAGTAATCAAAAGTCTATCTCTCTCTTTCTTTCTCTCTCTCTCCCTCTCTCTCTCTCTCGCTCTCTCTCTCTCTCTCTCTCTCTCTCTCTCTCTCTAATTTGTTCAAATTTTCATGTTTTAAAGAAATATGGCGAAATCAGAAGCTCTGTCTGTAGCGCTTGTGATAGCGCCTTATTTCTTCCAGATGTTTGTGAGTTGAGTTATTGAGTCTTTGGGAATGACATAGTGAATGTTCTTCATGTATATTTCTTGTATCAGTTTCCAATCAGTTTCCTGATTAGGAAACTGTTATCTGACAGTTTCCTAATCAAGATATTAGATCTCAATAACAGCCTAGAAAGTGAATGTGTCCAGAAAGTCCTAGCCTAGATGGTATCGAAAATTGATTATCAGCTTGTCCTCATTTTCAATTCTACAGGGCCTTGTGAATATTTTTACTATGACTATATTATACATAAAAATTTTAATGGATAAATGGAGTACCTACATCTTCTCAAACAAACTTTTCGTCTTAAGAGCCATTTCACATTTTTATGCGAGTAATCAAAATTTTAAACGCCTAATTTACCATCATAGCACATATTTTTATATTGTTAAATAAGTGTTATAAATACAACAATATGTCGCATTGACACTTTAATGACCATATTTGAAAATACTACTTTAGTTGTTTTGTAGAAATCAATCTCCCGCACCACGTTTAACTGAAAAATTAACATAGCATCAACTTCAGACTCCTTTTTATTTTATTAAAATTTATCAAATTGACGGAAAGAAAAATCCTATGCATCAGGCATATAAACTTGTTGACACATAATGTATTAGAATATCAATTTTTAATCACATTGGTATCCAAAAAAAAAAAACTTCCGTCAAGTTCCACGAATTATACCAGCAATTTACCACCGTTTATTGTGTTGAATAAAGTGTAATTCCAATCGCAATTTTGTCGTAATAAAGTATGTTCTATAAGAAATATGATTCTGAATTTTAATTGATGATCCTTATATTTAATTAGACCCAACAAAATACTTAGCATTTCTCTAAATTACAATAAATTATGATGTACTTGTATATGCGCACACCGTGATCATATACATCACAATTTCGAAAATCGGTACATTTCTGTACTCAAAAGTATCAAAAAATGTTAATCATACTCGCACTATCCCCGTATAGCTGCAATTCGTGCAGCTGCGCTGCGCTGGTATTTACCTACACTTTGAGAGCGTAATATTGTGAAATGGCTCTTATTCTGCATGGGAAATAACGTTTGAAGTTTACAAACGCCTGTATTTTTTTTAGGATACACCACTAATCACTTTTTTTACTGTAGAGTGGTGTAGAGTATCTATAAAAACAGTATCATGTATGTAGATTAAACTTCTGTCATATTCGTAAACAAAGAGAAAAACATGCAGGCAGAAAACCCAAGGGGTTATCAAACTTCGGCCATTATCTAAAAGTATCAAAAAAAATCTGTAGCAGAAAGTCTTGAAATATTAAAAATATTTTAAAAACTTTTTTTTAAATTTTCTTGTTCAGTTAAGGGTACAGAGAAACCCTCTTTACCCAGTTACCCTATCATCTTTACCCAGTATCCTGTATACAACAAATAGTCTTGCGAATCTGAATAACGTGTAATATGATTCACTCTCTCTTTCAATTGAACTTTCCAGCGACGACGCAGGCAAAGTAGCGTCTGCCCAAGCCCCGCAGCAATTCACGGCAGCAATGGGCCGGGCAACGCAGCAGCTGCCTTCGTAGTAATAGATGGGTGCTTAATAATGCTTACGAAAAATATGTATGTCACAATTATTACGGCCTCTCTCGCACTTACACTAACAATTTCCGGACGGCAATTGCAGTTATGTAGTCGATTATAACGTAAATTTTGGAAAGATACTATTATTGAGTTTATTACTCTTTAGCAATTTCGATAGCGCTAGACCGACTCTCAATATAAGGCTAGTGCGAAGCGTCCTTACATTTACCTAAAATAATTAACAAATAGATTTCGTTCAAAAACAAATTTCTCTACATTTTAGAACTAGGAAAAAACGATCTAAGTATATGTCTGTCTGAGTTATCGATATCTCAAGAACAAGTTTTCAGACTCCGATTTTTTTAGTAATATGTTATATCAATCAATGAGAAGAGCTGATTGGATATAGGGTTCCGTACCTACCATAAAAAAGAAATAGGCAGAAGAACGTGTTATCCATCTTCAAATATTCTTTAAGCAATCTGTTTTATTCATCGATGGGAAGAGCCGAAAAGTTCCTTACCTGAAATGGATCGGGGAGCCGCCATACAAACGGACGACTGAGAAACCACATTTTATTCCGTACTGTCGTCAACTTTATTGAATGATTTTTTATGAGATTACCAAATCAATTTTTGAAATCGGAGTGTGCGTTCTTGAGTTACAAATTTACTAGCTGATTGAACTTTTAAACAAATTATCCGACTTGACAAATTCTTGCGCTAATTAGTTTTATTCGTCTTATGGATGAGCTGATTAGAGCTGCCATATATAAACCCATCTGAGCCCAACGCTAGTATTTTGAAATGTACCTACTTGTACGTTTCATCGTATTACTAATTGTACGAGTATTTATTACATTCTTTTAATTTTATTGGTTTCAGATCGATTGAAAGTATTTGTTCATTATACATTGAGGTAATAGTAACATTGTGTTAAACTGGGGTAAGCCTAAAAATAGAAATCTGGAAAATTTTGGAATAAATTAAAAACCCCAATTTTTTGAAAGGTTTATTGGATTTTTCAGACAAAAATCACAATTGTATTTAAAATATTAATAATTACAGGTAAAGTAGCGATATACATCGGAAACTTTCGCCTGTCTCGTGTTCGGTAATCCCTGACATCCAAAATGGCTTAAAACCATTCCAACAAGTTTCTCAAATCACCTCTCAACATTCCAAATATACGCTATGCTTGCTCCTACCTATTGGTCAGATCATCCTACGGGCT
>JAOPUG010000037.1:9814545-9830013 GCA_027564375.1 Micropterix facetella | reverse complement strand
AGCACTCCAAGAAGACTAACGTTTATATGAATATTATATTGATAAATCTAAGATTAAGCATCTGTGACATTATTTTAGACACACTGACATAAGCCTGATTCAAAACTGTTTAACTCGGAGCTGCTTTTGTGCATCAGTAAGTTCGTGAGTCTTTCTGACTCGAAAGGGACTGCAAAAATCCATATTTAAATCACCGATCAAATCTGTGCTGAATCCCTTCATATGTAATTGAACTGATTTCACAAATTCAATTTCTCACTTCCAATGCGTTTTTTGACATTTGCTGAAATATTTTCCTTGTGTTAAATTTCATTCAAAACAAGACACGAAAATATTGTCATTGAAGGCTTGTATTTTAAAGTTATTGAATATACTTGTATTTGGAACTATGTCGACATTATAAGTTTTTTGACATACAATTCAAGACACCATGGCTACACAAGGAGAAGTTTATTATCGATTTTTCCTTTTATTCTTTGAAAGTTATAATCGCATACCCGTGCGTTTCCCTTTCCACTCACATTTAATTTAAGTAATTTCGGAAATTTTTGGATGATTTAGCAAAATGGTACCATATGCCTTTTTAATAGTTTTATAAAAAGCTTATTACATATTTTATTGAACATTTCATCCAATTTTTTTAAATTAAATTTTACACGTTCGAATCATTTACTCATGGCCATCTATACCTATGGTTTCCTCAGACGGCTTTTGTACTGTGTTTCATCATCAACAACATAATTTCATCTTTAAATAAAAATAAGTGAGTATAATTGCTTTCCAATCCTATCATGTAGATTCTTGGTAGGTACAACTTGTTTGCGATAAATTAGTCGGGGAGGAGAGGTCTCACCGGTGAGGGACACTTTAATCAGACTGATCTGAGCACAAACAAGTCGCGATCGCTCCCAGTTGGATCGTCGAATTACCAATTCAAATAAGAAACGAAAGGCTCCAGCCAGCCAGCCTTGATTAGTTCTCCGCGCCCTCTAAGAGGGCCTTAACGAGAAACTCAATGAAATAGTGATTACTCATGGGACTCGCATCATCTTCAGACTTTCTTTTTTATCCCATAGTATCGCCCGTCTGTTATCCGCCAGCTTCTGTTTTATTTACGTTTCCACTTACGAAGATGTGACTACCCTCGAACGGGACGATTTATCATGCCGCCGGCTCGGGTACCTTATCAACAAACGACACCTTATTTTTTCTTAAAAGATATTTAAAATGTTACAATAAACCGTTTTTCCACAGATTCTAATTTTTTTGTTAATATTAACCTGATTATTATTTTTAAAATTATGGACTTCAGAATTTCATAATTTCCTGTGAACTTCATAATTTCCTGTGATATATTTTCAGTGCATTTAAATCAATATAGAATATATGATTTCTTGGTATTTCTTGACAATTTTATTCTAATAATATTATATTTAATTTAGATGATCTGCACAAGCAATAATTTAAAATATGTAGATCTACATTTGTTTTTCAAACTCGATGCTATTTATGAGAGTAAAAAAAAAATAAAACATAATTTTCCAAGTAAAATAAATAAATAGATTTT
The DNA here is from genome assembly GCA_027564375.1 of Micropterix facetella. Lineage (NCBI taxonomy): Eukaryota > Metazoa > Arthropoda > Insecta > Lepidoptera > Micropterigidae > Micropterix > Micropterix facetella. Next base: position 9,828,446 of record JAOPUG010000037.1, on the reverse strand, counting down.
TGTTTCTACCATTCCTCCTAGCATGGGATGACGACGAGTTAGTGGCCCAGACCTTGTTGTTCTTCTTCGCTGGATTCGAGACAGCATCAGTACTGGCTTCCTTCCTGCTGCATGAGCTGGCAGTCAACCCTGAAGTGCAGGAGAAGCTGCAGCAGGAGATCGATGACAGCGTCCAACAAAACGGATGTACCATCAACTACAACATGATCCAAAACCTGAAATATCTCGACATGGTTATATCAGGTATGAACCAGAAAATAGTTGTTCAAAATTGTTAGTTTTATGTAAAGTATGTCAGTTAAATCTACAACTTGTATATATTAGAATCATACATAATACACAAAACCCTCCATAACAGCATGAATGCGAAATATATGCAATTAATCTAATTTAAAGAGTGTAACTTTTTACGTTCTACTACACAGTGCTACGTTGAAATTGCAGACTTCTCGTTTTTATTGAGTAATTTAAGATTTTTTGCAGTTCTCCAGGAAGGTAATACGCATAATACTAAACATATTTTTACTCGAGCAAGCAATATCTCCAAAAAAAGAGATAATAACGCTTGGCAATACCTCAGCACCTATATTTGGTGAAGTTGCCACATCTTAGTCTTTAGTATATCGCGTTGGGTCCAATGGACCCCAATCGAGGATGGTTTAGTAATATATCGACTTACTAGTTATTTATTTATTTATTATTTGCGAAACATACAGCACTTCCTTCATTATTACAAGTTTATCATAGTATAATATTTCACTGGCCGATTAATTGGTTCTTACATTAGTGTCTTACAGTATTTCCTTATACGATCAATTATCAAAATTAAAATTATGGAATGAGTTCTAGTGTGCGAGCCTCTCCTTAGTTTGATTAATTACACCTAGTGCCGCACTTACCTCATTGTCACGGGGAGTTTCTTGAGATCTAGGGTAGATATTGAACTGCTGTTACGTAGAAAACAGCAGGTCACTATCTACCCCAGTTTTAAAAAAACTACGCTAACGGACTCTCACGAGATACAACACCGTTCTTGTAGAGTGCACTGCCCAGGGCTCGTCAGAGTGAATGTTTTAGTCTATTCACACCTTCTCAGAGGTTCTGGGCAGGACTTGAATAGGCAGAGTTTAATACTATGCTCGGGCGAACCTGTCACCCCAAGGCGTTCCAATGAACTTTATCATTTTATCGCCCTAAAATGAAACGTAGGAAATTGTGACAAAAACAAATCCACTTATCAAACTCCGCCACTGCCTGTTAGTAACTAACGCCTTATTAGCGAGGCACTAGGCAAGAAAAGCTAAACCCAACGGGCCGACCTCACTCCCTAACTACCAAATTTAGACGGACATCTACCGGTTTGGTGCCAGGCTCGAAGGCGCCTGCCTGAGCAACCTCTATTTGTCGCAATAACGCAGCATTCCGTCACTCGGAAATATCGCGGATCTGTGGCGCACTTTACTCGGACTACGACTCAAGATCGGATGGCCAACAGATCGTTTCTAAGAACAAGTGATGAAAGGTCGACACCTACCCCCGCGTCTTAAGAAACATAAGTTCTTAGACCCCTCCGGGTCTCAATCGTTTGACAACACATACAGTTTTCCCGCCCCGTGCGTCAACCGTCCAATTCCGCCCGAGGTTCCGTCCCCAGATTTGCCGCAAATCGGGTTCACCGGGTTGGAACCTCTTCGAGGCGGCTCCCGAAAAGGAGCTGCCCCGCGAGTTGAGCCGACCAGACAACAAGCGGCCATTATATACCAAGAACTACACTGAACCGTTAGGAACCATAGGACTTGAACAATAAGTAGGGCCACCAAACAAGCTGGTTTTTGTAGCAAGATGCATGGAACCATCAAACCTCAAATCGGCAAGTACTATAAGTAGGTGCCCGCCTATTTTAGCAAGGCGAATAGGTGATTAGAAGAGACGCTACCGAGCGGTTTGAGAACGTGGTGACGTCAGGCCACGAAGATATTGTCAAAAACGTCTTTTCTCACATGGGTCATGGTTAAAAAACATAGAAAAACGTCTCGGGAGCGATATGACAAATGGTCTATCCGCCTCGCGTTTTAGTACTTTCGTACTACGCTCGGGAAGTCTCGTTCCCTCTTCAGTGCTTCGCCAGTCGTGGCGTCGACCACACGCGCGATATAAGAGCAGAAATTTCTACCTTTCCACAGTTCCTGAAAAGACAACTTTTCAAATTTTCTTCTGAAGGCAGTGCAAGTGATTTCAAAATGCTTTGTAATTTTTGTGCAAGCTCAAATGACATTAAAACAAAAACCAAATATTATCATTAAAAAAAATGTGGCCAATAAGCCCAATATTGAAAAAGTCGCGATTGCAGTGCCAAATAATTACTTTGTTTTTAGAAAGACTCTATATTGTGGAAGTGTTCTAAAAATAAATTCCTATAAAAAATAAATATATGTCTTTAATTTTCCAATATGTATTCTGGGGCCCCCAGAATACCACAGGACTAATATCTTGGCTGGACTATTTTAAGGTTTATAATGCTTTTAATACACCTTCTATTACAGAAGCACTGCGGATGTGGCCTCCTGGTGTTGTTGCTGATCGATTATGTGTAAAGGACATAGATATTGGACCAGCAGTAGATGGACAAAGAACTTCTTACACGGTAAGTAACGAAAATATTATCGAACTAACGGGGATCTCTAGATTTTTTTGGAGCTTTTTATTAAGATAGAGTATATAAGCAGGGCTTCTTAATACATGCTGTCAATTACTATGTAGTCATGACATATTGAATACAAATGAGGTTGAAACTACAATCTGCATCATCGATGGTCTCTGAAATTCAGTTTTTTTCAGGTTAGAAAAGGCGACCAGATTTGGATTCCTGTATACGCAATACATCGCGATCCTAAATATTGGCCGAATCCTCTGAAATTCGATCCCGAAAGATTTTCAGACGAAAACAAACACAATATACAGCCGTTCACTTATTTGCCGTTCGGAGCGGGACCGAGAAATTGCATTGGTGAGTAGCAAAACAAATACAATTAATAACAGGAAAAGTAGCGATATACTTCGGCAGATGTGATCGGTAACCCATGACATCTGAAATGGCTTAAACGTATTCCAATAAGTGTCTCTCGTCACCGTGATTCCAAAAATACCCATATATGCTATGCTTATTCTCCCTAGTGGTCAGATCCACCTCCAGGACAATTAAACCAGGATGCACCTGCAGCAGCACCTGCGCGCCTCGGGTCGAATTTGCTACCACCTGGCGGTGCTTATGGTCCCAGGTAGGCTGCATACCACGGGAAGCTCGGGCATACGTGTAACTTGACATTCGAAAAAGATTAGGTTTCAGATTTTAATGTTTATTAAGGTAGGCAGAACGATTTATTTGGATGAGCGTATACGCCAAAGACGGCGATAAATCAGTTCCAGTATCTCAGGATAGGAATGTGTCGGAGTTGCGTCCGGTAAGGGGTGATTTTTTGTGTGTCACGTATTTTGGCACAATTGAAGAGAGACGTGGAGTAGGCAAAGATTGACATATCTCGATTTACGATTTCTTTTGCAAATGTTAATAATGGAATAGTTTAGTTTAAATACGTAAAATCACTGCCATAGCTGTTACATATATAATGTAAGATGATTGCATTTGGTGTGAGACCTCTTGTCGGTCACCGGGGCAAAACCTCAACGATAAGATGGGTTGGCGCGCGGGGCGGAAGATAGACGGGATGCACGGAAGTGGTTCAGGGCAGATGGTGTGCGCGCGCCGGATCCAGGCCCAAAATATATAGCGGCCACTGGGGTCGCAAGCTCGGTGCCTCGGCAGGGAGTCTCACGCAGTTGATGAAAATAAACTATGCATAACACAAGCATCTGCCGGTGCTTTGATCGCAACGAACGAAGAGTGTACGGACGACACACGTAAGGAAGACACACCACTCTCGTAGGATCGCAGTCATTCAGGCCTATTCTCTAGGCACGTACGCCTGCTTTTTCGCGCATGATACGCGAAAAAGCAGATGTACGCGTATTTTCCTTTTCTCGTATTTGTATTATGACACGTATGTGAAACGTACGGTTCGGCAGCCGTAGTGTCCGCTGCAGTGGTTTTGAGGAATCAGAAGTAGAATGATTTTTTTGTTAGCACAGCCGTGTATAGGCAGTCATACGCGTATAAGCAGACGTACGCGTATAAGCAGGCGTGGTTGAAGAATAAGGCCCATTGTGCCGTGTTAGGGGAGGCCTATATGATGTTTATCAATTGAGACATTTTCGCCCTACAATACGGACGGACACACAGCATGCATCAGACTATATGGCCCGTCCTAAGTAATACTACAGATGGAGCTAACGAACGGTTCAGTGCGAGTTTTACTCGCGCGCCGAGGGTTCCCAATTTCCGAAAATGGTTCATGCTATGAATTATTTTAACACAAAATGACTTCAAATGGAGTTCTAATTTCTAGCAGTTCTTTGATATTGATATGTTTTATACGCTTAATAAACATATGAGTTTATACACTCTTTTATACACTAAATGTTTAAAAAAATGTCAATTTTCACAATTTATATTTTAAAGATTATATCGACGAATAGATCTCTCTAAAATTTGTCTATTTTTTTCTATAAAAATACTGTCCAGCTTTTTGTGGGTTTGTTAATTTTTGAATATTTACTATTTAATATTTACAGACTCTATTTCATTTTTCCCTTTTTCCTATCGTGATATCTATCAAAAGAAACGAAATTTTCAGACTCTTTTGCGTACGTTTTTAACAATTTCTCTTAATTCACTAAAATAATAGTGATAGTGTTTGAAATCAGCAAAATAAGCCCTTTCAAATGCCCTAATACATAGATTTTTTAAAATATTTTTGGCTATTGGGCTAGTTGCGGACAAGCAACTATACTTTGCCAAATTTCATATCGAGAGATTTAAAACTAGCCGAGTTGATACAGAGTGACATACAGATAGACATACATACGGACGAACAACGGAGTCTCACCATTGGGGTTCCGTTCGTACGCTTTGGTCGTCATAACACTATACTTGAATGATTCTAAATTGAATAGTTAATTATTTTCATTCGCTTTTTTCAGGGTCCAGGTTTGCTCTTATGGAATCCAAGGTATTTGTCTACCACTTATTAGCGAGGTTCAACCTAGAAGTATGCGCGAAAACATCAATTCCAGTGGAACTCGACAATTCTGCTTTTACTCTAAAACCAAAGAACGGATTCTGGTTGAAATTGGTATTAAGAAATAATGGACTATAAATAGTGTACCTCAATCAGTGCAATTACTATTTAATTATTGATTATATTATTTGTTTAAAACAGTGTATTTAATACATAAAATAGTAGAACAGTAAAAGGTCTTCGTACAGTATGGCCAAACGCTGCTCTCCGCCAAATTGCATTTCCGCCAGTAAATAGTAAATAGTAAATAGTAAAGGAATCATATTAGTCATATCTGATCAATGCGCCTATATAAACATAACTCCAATTCTACGCCCGGCTTCGAAAATAAAGTTATAAATCGCTAATACCAATCGAAAATCAACAATTTATACCCATGCATTTTTTACCCACAAAAAATGATGTTCTTTCATTTTATTCGTTCAAGAAGCTGATATATAATTTAATATTATGGTTACTTTCAAATTACGATTATTTTGTCATTTGAAATGTATGGCTACGTCTGACAGTATGGCTCATGCTGTTGGCCTTCAATGCCAAAATGACTGGACAAAAGTAGGAGTCTTGCATCCCCCTTCTAATGCACTGGAAGATAATGTTGTATGACTGGACACCAGAGATGTTAAAATTTTATCTAAATGCCTTTCAGCATACACTTCCAGACCCCAGTAACCTCGCTCGTTGGAGCCTCTTTGTAGCAGTACCCCTTGCACAGCTAGATATATTTTGGCTGGCTGCAAGGTGGCTTTAGATCAGTGATTCCCAAAGTGGTCTATATGGACCCCCAGGGGTCGATTTCAACTTACAGGGGGTCCATGTCTGCGGGGGAAAAAATGGTGGTGCACAAGATGTAAATGAGGATCTATGTGAGCAGATCATATTTAGGCAGGTTATCATCAACTTTTAGCCATTCCGTAAATGTTTTATTACACCTAAACCAGATTGTGCACAGCATAGTATTTAAAACATATATAAATCGCAATAAACAAACGCGCGCATCACAAACGTCGTAGAAGGACATCATCACTCAACTCAAATTTCATCACCAGTTGATCGAGGAGGCCAACCCACATGACTAGCAAAGGTAGGTGCGGCCGAGTTGCCACTTTAAAGTGTGCCTGCAAGCGAGCAGGATATACGGCTCACATGAATGAGCAAGCGAGATAGTTTCACTTGACAGATATGTATGGCTTTCTCAAATGCTTTGTACTTCAAGGTCGTGGTCGCATAGAAGTAACGTTTGCCGCTCGAAATTTAGGTGCCTTTCAATAAAGACGTGAATAAAAATTTGTACATGATTTATTGTACACTAACAAAATGAGGAGCACTCTGTCATCTGTCAAAAACACATTTAAAGTTCAATATTTAGCAGGCAGGGGTCTACGAAAACCAAAAAAATATCGGCAATTGGTCTACGGGGCATAACAGTTTGGGTACCTCTGCTTTAGATCAAGTAGGGTATACTTACCGCCATGACAAAGTCCTGCTGTTATTCGCGAGGTAATTAGCCTCTCAGTAGCTCGTGCTAACAAGGGTCTTACAGTACCCTCCAAGCCACCAATACAGTTTGTCCGGGACGGCTATAAATTCAAGAAACATTCCACTGCAAAACCTTTTTCATTAATAGAGAAGGCTTCAAATTAGATTCTGGATGTTGAGTCGGTCTCCAAACAGTATCATTTCCCGGAAAGTCTCGGATGCACAGCCCTCCGTCCAGATATAACTCTATACTCCCTATCTCGAAAGATGGCCCTTATCGTAGAATTAACTGTTACATGGAAATGAAATATCCCAAAAGACGACGAATACAAATTAAATAAATATCATGATCTCGCAAATGCCGTCACTCGCAATGGCGTCACTGTTCACCTTCATGCGGTGGAAGTAGGCGCTCGAGGCTTCCCAGCCAAATCTCTATTTCCCCTATTTAAGGAATTGGTCTCTACAGGAAAATAATTAAATCATTCCTAGAAAAAACATCTAAAACTACGACTTCCGCATCTCAAATACTATGGCTTCGAGGGGGAGTGAATGGATGGTAAGGTAGACGCTCGCATGTGGCAAGACAGCTGTCCTAAACCTACCACAGGCGGTCGTTAGTCCGGAGTCCACCGCTCACCCCCCAAAAGTGTAACAATACTTAATATTATGATGGCCCCGACTCGGTCGGTGAGTTTCATGGCAGCACTGTTTGTACTTACTTTATGTAATAATTTTACTATTTTCTAAGTTGTATCGCTCCAAATCTGAATACTCGTAGCAATTTGTGAATTTTCAATAAAGCTATAAAAAAAATCTACTTGTTTTTATCTTTTTTATGTCCACTCTGCTAAAATATTCTACCAACACGGTCCGATGGCATAGTTGTTAGGTCGCCTGATCTTACATTGTAAGGTTCCGGGTTCGTTTCCCAGCTGGGGCATCATCTTCCGGTGGGATAAAATTAACAGAATTGCATTTCAATTCTGTCGATCGAATGCAATAACAACATACACACTTGTTACACGCACACATACATTTAAAAACTGTCTTTGCTAGGGAAGTCGCACCGGCCGATTGCGATGAAAGACGACATTCGATGCTCCTGGTGTGTGGAGATCGTCCTTGGCTCTTCCGATTCGTGGATCCAACCAACGATGATGATGAATCGGGCGTCAGCACGATTAATTGGTAAGCGCAAAGACGATGATCCGCCTCGAGTAAAGAGGGTAGTTTGGTTTGGTAAATAGTGGTCATGTACAGTAGTAATTAACAATCGAAATAATAACTGATAGCCAATACAGGTTCTCACATGTAGAAATAATTTGGAAAATATGGGACTGCCAGCTGAAACGCTCGGCAAGGTCCAACACTATTGATATTAAGTGATTTACATTTCGTACATAGAAAAAAGGCAAAAAATACATAACAAAATAAAGAAAGAGAATACAAAACAATAATAACAATAAATAAGAGAAAAGGATGATTAAAAAAAGTTGGTACTGAGGATACTTCTCGCTGTTACAAAGTTTGTGCTAAATAGATCGATAACCAAGTCGTTGCAAATAAGTTAATTAAGTTTATTACTCGTGCGCCACATAAAGGTGTTTGCATCTAATTAGATGATGCCACAGGTAGCCGAATTGGTTTGGTGTGTCTCAGAGACTTAACAGGGACATTAAAATAGAAATATGACAGAAGTTCAAGACAATCTAATGAACCTTGTTCAATTTTTTGCAAGAAAATGTGGTCAGCAATTTCGCGCCGTTTTATCAATGGTGTTATTTTTACATAATTTGACATAGTTATCATAACTGTACTTGTCTTTAGTACGAAAACACAGGTATTTAAGGAACATCCTTTGGATGCCCTCAATGCGATTGGTGTATTTAAAGTAGATAGGGTACCATATTTGCGACGCGTATTCCAAATTGCTACGAACCAAAGTAGAGTAGACAACTTTGAGAGTTTTAATACATTTACAGTCTTTGGTACTGCGACGACGCAACAACAGTGCATAGATATAGCGATATGGTGAGGTGCTAGCGAGTAAACTACTGAGCTAGGAAAGCTCAAACCTAAATGATAGTGAAGTAAAAGCAAGACACTGAGGCCAGGGCAGGTAAATATTATCAAGGAATCGTACTTATTAATTAATAATAGGTTATATGTGAGCGGAGACAAAGACATAGATGGCGAAGACCAGTAGTGCAATAGTGAATAAATCAATGTAGAAAACAAGTTCGATATGTTACAGTCTAAGTAAGCTTGTTTAAATCGTCCTCTTTTGTAATAGTCTTGACCGGCGGCTCATCAGTTTTACGAACATGTATTATACAAAATTTCACCCACACGTATTGGTAACCAAGTTCCTTCTCAGTGTTTTTAACTTTGCTAAGCAGCATTTTCGAGTCAGGTCACAGGTGATGATTTATGAAGACACGCTTACTTCTGCAGTCACTACCGAGCCCCAATTTCCTAGCGACTATCGTCTTTTTCATGCGTACCCCAGCCACGAAATCCTCCTTCACATAGCGGTTTAAGAAGTTGATAATATTTGTTTTCCTTAGAGTTAGGTGTTGGCACTCTATATATGTAATTGATTTGTGTTTTTGGAAAACTATAGCCGACTACCTTGCCTAAACTGTCGGCAATAGTGAAAATGTTTTCCCCTTTGATGACCGGTAAAACTTTCACTTCGACTTCGTTGAGTCGCGTCCATTGTTCCTTACTGACAGACACTCCCTTCAGATTGCCAATCTCCGCTGTAGCGAAAATGAGAGCATTCTGCAACTGCTAAACTTGTTTCGAGCACTTTTCGGACTCCAATAGCTTATTGTCAAATTCATGGAGTTTAGCGTTATCATATTCGCATGCTCTGTTCAGCTCAGACAACTCGGTCGTAATTGCTTTCACATCATCGACGAGAGTTGGCAGAGCTACCAGCTTCAGTTTCACATCGCTCAGCTCCCGCAATATGACGTCAAGTTTATCGGAGTCAAGCTGCGTCGACCCAGACTTACATAGGGGGCACCTCCACGCTGCTTTCTTCTCTGAGCCCAGTTTTCGATATCTAAATTCAGTGGCCCTGGCACAACCAAAGTCGTAGTCACCGTTGCACCCTTTTGCTGTATATACCGTCATTAAGGTCAGCTTTACAGGATTTACACTTCATTTTGAAAGGTTTGTGAGCAAATATTTATGAGCAAATTATTTATCGTGGTTGGCAGCGCCGTTATTTGACTCGCCGAGATGACGAAGAATCGGCGGCAGTGATTGGCCAGCGGCAGGTAGTGAGCATTCAATTCGCCTGAATAACGCCCGTTTACACATCAATCTTGTCCGTATTTCGTATCAGTTTCTTGACCGTATTTCGCACTATGTTTTGAAGACTTATCCAGTTAGAAAACACGTGGAAAAACTACTTTATTTAATAAATATATAGAGCGGTGTGTGAATAAATCCGCCCAACGCGAAATTGCACATTAAATAGTAGAAACAAACAAACAAAAACACATTTGAAGCAAATAAAGAACTAAGAAAATAGGAAAATTCAATATTAGGCAGGCAGGGATCTACGGAAAACCAAACATATCGGAAAATGAGGCAAGAAAATTTGGGTAACTATGGTTTACATCGTGCCGTGGATCTTTGGCTACATACCCATATATAATTTATAACAGATTCATTTGTAAGAATGCTTATCACCCGGACTGGAAGTGCTTTTTATCTGTCAGGATTTTCAAGAGCCAAAAATGGATCATGCTGTATAAGATAAGGAAAAATTATTATTTATTCAAAGTAATGGACGCAGTAAACATTGTTTGCAATTCAGTTGATTTATATCTGCTGACAAAGACTAGTGCCGACAGAGTACTACGGCTGATATTGTGCTCTTGTAATTTTTTTCCTTTAAAATCTGGTACATATCGATGACCTTGTGGTGGGATTATAAAAATATAGATATCAGTAAGTAGAACATGATATTTCACACAGCAGTAAACTTTATCAATATATTGTGCTGTTTGTATTTTTTTGCTTTAATAAGTCTGATGAGTATCCATGACCTTGTTGTGTATAAGTAAGCTTAAATGATATTTTACAAAGCAGTGACTTTATCAATATTATAGTGTTAAAAAAATAATTCATCATTTCGTTATCTCATATATTTTTATCATTTTAAAGTATTTAATTTTTTTTAGTTTAAAATGCCTTTATTAGCTACATACAAAATTTTAATTATTTATTTTGTATTTAAAATAAGAGTATTTACATTTTCCATGCAATAATATTACTCTTCTATTTTCTGTACAGATTTGTAAATTTTATTTCTATATTTATCAACCAGTAAAAATAAATTTGTTTCAGATGAATATAATCCCAGCTGCCGTAAGTGTTTAAAAACAATATTATAACAATGTTCCTGGAAATAGCACTATGTGTTACTATATTGTATTTGATATGGGATCACGTAAGAAGAGCGCAAGAAAAATTCGAGAACGCCGGTATTCCATATATTAAACCCGTTTGGCTGCTGGGAAATATGTGGAGAAGCGTGTTAAGAAGGCGTCACATGGCTGATGATGTAAAATACCTCTATGAAGAAGGAGATGAAAAGAAGTAAGTATGCTTAACATTCAGGTAATAAAAAATATTTAACTACCTATGGGTGTACCTTAATTATGATTTTTTCAGTTACATTGGAGTCTACAGTTTACATACTCCTATTCTAATGATAAGAGAACCCAAACTTATCAAGCAGATCACTGTTAAAGATTTTGAGTTCTTCGCTGACCATCCAAGCGGTGGCGATGACGAAACCCAACAAACGGAAGAGTTATTTGGGAAAAGTTTATTAGCCTTGAAAGGTATCCCTCTTTGTACCTATTTTACTACAGTATTATAAGAGTGTATAACGATTTTTTTAAAAATTACTGTGATTTGTTAGAGTATTTTATTTTATTGGTTTCCAGGCCAGAAATGGAAGGACATGAGAGCAGCGCTCAGTCCTTTATTCACGAGTTCAAAAATAAGGGATATGTGCTCATTTGTGTCTGCATGTGGAGAACAAATGACTACATATTTGAGAAACGAATGCAAAGAGAATGGTGAGTTCAATGATTTTATTGAGTTACTCTATTCGGACTAACTTTCCTATATCATAAGAGCTTTTACCCTATTTCCATAATTTATCCATTTTAGATACTGAATCGTTGGAAGTTGAAGTAAAAGATCTAAGCACTAGGTTTATGTCCGATGTAATCGCCTCCACTGTCTTTGGAATTAAGACCGACTCATTTAAAGAGAAAGATAATGAGTTCTTCGCGATGGGAAAGAAAATAATGAGCTTTGGGTCTACGGTGATGTTAAAAATTATTTTTGTGTCGCTATTTCCGAAGTTAGGAAAAGTAAGTTTACTTTGTTGTTTTTTGCTTATGTCTGTTTATTTTGATCTTCCTGTTCTTTATTATTTGGTCTGCCTTTAGTCTCCACTGAATTGCTGCAGATCTTGTTTATTATCTTTTTCTCTTTTATTGTGTCGGCATTTGAAATTATTTTCGATACCTTTTGTACTTTTACTTCGTCGACTTCAGCTTCCCTGTCTTCTAATTCTGCTCGTCTTTCTTCTTCACATGTATAAGTTTCTGACAATGTGTCACTGTACAGAGATATCAATTCCTCATCTGAAGTGTCACTTAATGATGACGACCATCTCCTTTTTCTTTGACGTTTGTGTCCTAATGATTTGTAAGGTTTTGCAGACATTGGCGCTAATGTATGTTTTATGCGCCGTTAATACCCAGACGGCCTGGGCTGTGGTGAAGAATTCCTCTGCTCCAGACTTTCTTGCGGCCGGCTATTTTCTTAGGGTTTATTTTTTTCAATATAATGTATTTCAGTTAAAATACTAGGGGCAAATGCAATTTCGAGTATAGCATTAGGATTAAATGGATAAATTCGACCCAATTTCTCTTTTTTGTTGCTTCTTTTTGACATTAAATACCGACTGAGTGTTCTTTTTGATATGTTGAATTGTTTAGACACTGAATTTTTGGATTTTCCGGCATGAATTGCTTGTAGGACAAGCTGCAAATTTTCTCCCGTCCACTGTGACCTTTTAGAATTCACCATCTGCAATTAATATATTTTAATTAGGTTGGAATTAATTTTAAAAAACAATTGAAAGTAATATGCTCAGTGGCCATATTATATTCAAATGCTCATGGGCATATTGACAACACTGCATTTTGATATATTTATACATGTTTTTGTAGAAATACAAAATATGGTTATAAGAATCATGCATGAGAAAGAATTAGAAAAAAACATACATGCATATTACATACATACATATATACTTACATTTGCAAAAGCGGCCGTACTGAAACTTGTGGTATGATCAAACTTTTCCTTTTCTTTGTAAGACGAGACGTCAAACGAGTAACATACACTCCCCAACGCGTCGAAACGCATATTGATGTTAGATACCGCAGGGTGCGCTTATCTTATCGAAACTGGCGCACCTATGGCATCCTACTAGCGTGCGTTCCAAATTAGATTAAATTTCACTGAATGGGCATATTCCCATCACTTACCTTACATAACATCCAGTCTTTTCATAACGGTATTTGTCAGTTTCTCATTTCCTTACTCGGACCTAAGTAATAACCATTGATTAATATAGAAAAACTAATAAAAAACTTCACAATCATACAGACAACCAAAATAAATCTTCTATATAAATTATCATAAATACTGACATACTAAGTAACATGCAGTCTTTTCATAGCGGCAATTATCGGTCTGTAACCAACAAAGCCTTTGGCAATCATTGCAACCAAAAAATAATACCTTAAAGATTGCATTCTATTTAAATTATCTTAAATACATATATACTAATTATTAAAAAAACGAGCAGTCTTTTCATAGCGGTAATTATCAGCCTCACAAAATCTTACTCCAACCTGAGTATCAAACATTCTCGTAAATTAACACAGAAACTAATAATATTTAGACAATCATTGCACAGGTAATAAAAATAAAGGTTTACTTAATTTTCTTCTTAACAATCTAATTAATCATCAACATGTAGGTTAGTCCAGCATTAATTTAGTCAATAAAAATCAGAATAAATTATAGAAATCAAAGTGGTTATAGGTACATGCCTTTTCTCAATTAGCTTCATGAGTTCTCCTTTCATTAATCTTTATTTTTTGTGTAAAAGCT
>JAOPUG010000037.1:9692349-9704528 GCA_027564375.1 Micropterix facetella | reverse complement strand
GTCCAAAAACATAATTTTCACTAATTGCAATATTAATACTAGAATTAGCATGGGTGAATTGTAAATTTGCTATGATCTACAAATGCTTACAATGATCTTGCTTCTACTATTCCCTCCATGAAGACAGCAAGTGTAATTCTGCTGAAAACTTGAGAATTTTATTCTTTCATGCTGTAAGATCCCTTTCTTATAAATATTGTGGCTAAAATGTATTTATTACTTAGGTAAATAATAAAATTATTCAATGAATAACCAATAGACAGAAAATGTGATTTAAAACTTAAGAAGATGAAATAGTGTAAAATAGTACTCAAATGCACAGTGAGCCTAAAATAAGGTAATATAGAGGGAAAGTCTATTCGGCTACATGGTAGTTCCTGACAGTACAGATTACCTCGCTTGGCCAACTCTGAAACCATCTGCTGGCTGCCTCTTGCTTTCTTTTTCGAGATCAGTATAGAGATAGTTAGCAAAAATACTCATCAGATATTTTCCCATACAAAAGCAACACTTATTATTGCCTGGGTGAGTATTATCTATCATTGCCATTAAGTATTATGTCGACCGCTACTTAGTAGTTCATGCTAATGGTGTCAAATTAAATACTTCGATCAATGTAACAGATAGTCGTAAAGTGTGAAATAGTTATTTTTTATGTATGATCATTTTGAACGATTTTCTTAAAAAAATTATAATTTCATTGCCTGTGATCATCGATTATCTCCCTGACTCCTCATGATGCGTCACTTCACACTGTTAGTCAGGGACCAAATCTATGCCGCATCCTCTAGTGGTACAAAATGGCAGTAAACATTCCCATTGCTCTGTACGACATAGCGTTGTCTGCAAGTTTGCTTGGTTTTAAAATGCTTTTAACTTGGGCTACTTTCCATTGCGGGGGGAAAATACCCTTCCAAAGAATGGCATTTTATATTTTTATTTTGTTTTGTGGTAGTACTTAATCCGCACGGGCGACACCGGCGGCAGCTACGTGAGTGGGGGCGGTTCGGCGGCGAGCGCTCAGGGAACTAAACTCTGTCTGGCTCGCGATGAACTGGACGAAGCTGGAGCCAAGGCGGAATTGGCTCGCGACGCTTTGGCCGCTGACATGTTCGCGCTTTTAGCCCGCGAGACGGAACTGGCAAATACATTGCTGCAATACGTCAAACTGCAGCGCGCCTACCACGAAAGCGCTCTGCATGCGCTCTCTGAAATCGTGCCTGACCTCGAAAAATTTATAAGTAAGCACCCGACATTTATATTCCCATCTGTAATTTATTTATTTATTTAAATTATTGCAGAAATTAATTCGCATCACATTTTTATGCATTACCTTGAAATTGCGTATAATAATTAAGCAATATTTGCCAAAATAGAGATTGATCGATAGCGAGAGTCAAGATAAACAAAAAACTTGTCAGAACTTCTTGTACTCTCCAACTAAGCCTTGGCTTGTTCTAGGGCGAGCATCTTTAGAAATAGCCTCAAGTGTGTATGGATATAAAAATAAATAAACAATAAAATGATTGACAAAAGAAAGAAACAAAGAATTAAAGAGAACATAATATTAAAATTATCAAAAATAAAACAAGAAATCAGTATTTTAAGATAGTTTAGTCAATAAAGGAAAACGATAATCAAAAATGATAATCAAATATAAATAAAAAAATGGTAATTAATATAATAGTCATATTATGTATTAAAATAGTCGTAAAAATATTAAAATAATCAAAAATATTAAAATTGTCACCCAAATATTAAAGTTGTCAGTAAATGAAATAAAATAGACGTACAATAGAAAGATTAGATCATTTGATTATTCGATTACTTCCAGCATTTGTTGTATCCTTGACCTCCCTTTCTCCAATAGCCATTTAGATACTAGTCTTTTGACAACTGGAAGTTTATCCTCCTTTTTTAACACTTGCTATAATTATTACTATTGTTCACTAAGATACTTAACTTCTGTAGAAGCTCATACATTTCATATCCAGTTTTCATAAGGACTTCAATTAAACAAAGGATAGTAATAATAGTCTTTATTTTATTTTATTTCAGACGATAGTTCGGTGAAGCCGATGTTCGGATACCCTTTAGAAGAGCATTTAAGAGTTTCCGGAAGAACGATAGCATATCCGATTGAATTGTGCGTATGTGCTCTCCACGAACTTGGCTTAGGCGAGGAAGGACTCTTCAGAATAGCAGGAAGTAAGTTACTGAATCAATTATTTAGTAAGTTAGTAAAGATTAAAGTTACGACAAACTAACAAGCTGAGGGGAATGGGTAGGTTTCTGCCCTGGCATGTTTCGTGTCTTTCTTTTACTTTCAGGCGTACGTAATATTTGTAAGGCGTTACTAGGTGGCAGCCGCCTTGATAGCATACTTTAACTGTTTTTCTGGTATTTGCCTAGAAAGACGAAACAAAATTTACAAAACCGGCTCTAACATAAACTTTATTGTTTTATTTAACTTACGTGCTATTTTCTAATTTATTCTTAAACGTTGCAATTGAAGACCTCACATATTACAACCTCAGGGTTTTGAGGGTCTAAGTTTAATTGAGTGTGATTTAATCTTAGTGTAACTAGCTTAAGCGTATGTGCCCATATCAAATGAATATGTGCTTATCATCATCATATCAGTCGAAAGACGGCTACTGCTGGACAAAAGCCTCTCCCAAAGATCTCCATGACGATCGGTTCCGCGCTATCCTCATTCAGCTGGTTCCTGCAATCTTTACCAGATCGTCAGTCCACCTTGTGGGAGGCTTGCCCACGTTGTGTCTTCCAGTACGCGGTCGCTACTCGAAAACCTTTCTGCCCCAGTGGTCGTCGCTTCTACGAGCGATGTGCCCCGCCCACTAACACTTAAGCTTTACAATTATTTGGGCTATGTCGGTGACCTTGGTTCTCCCGCGGATCCCCTCATTTCTGATTCGATCTCATAGGGAAACTCCGAGCATAGCTCAGCTCTCTCTCTCTCTCCATTACCCTCTGTTTGAGCCTTCTTATGAGGCCCTGGCCACACACTGATCGAATACTTTGTCTTCAGACATTGTCTTATTTGGGACAAGAAGATGTTGCGTAGCTTCCTGAACAATTTTGAGTTGTATTCAACGATTGACCTCTTTCTCGGAGTTTGACCTACCTAACTGGACTGTTTATACGTATGAATAATATTCACTGGATTCAAGAAACTTGTCTAGTCAGTTTTTGAACTGATATACATTCACTGATCCAGTCGCTTTCTCCGGTAGGCAATTCCAATCGCTCACAACTCGATTCGAGATAAAATGCTTTCGAGGATTTGTATAAAACTCTGTCTTGGCCAGTTTCAAAGAGTGTCTATGAACATTGGTTTCAATGTTGAAAGTCTCCTCGTATTCCATATGCCTCAGTTCCCTTGGGCTCCGATAAAACGTCTCTGCACTCCTTCCAGCAACTGAATATACTTGACAAAATACAGATTCCAAATTTGGAAACCATATTCTAACAATGACCTGTTGTATGTCTCATAGTCTAACAATGGCCTGATGTATTATATTACTTAGGTGTTACATTTCTAAAAGCTCTTTAAATTAAATATATTGAGCTGTTTGCTTTTTTAGTTATCGCTGAGATATGCAGTTCCTATTTCATATCACTGAAAATGGTTACACCGAGATCCTTTTGCGTTGACACACTTTCGTTGTGGTTTCATTCAGTGAGTAGGTATTTTTATGGTTACTTTTCCCAATATGAAGACGTTGCTGGTGTGTTAACATTATGTTGGATTACCATTGGTATTTATTGTGTACATAGTTTTAAGTCAATATGCATCATTGTAGTCTCGGAATTGGCCTCAATGCTATTAGTCCGTCTTCATTCCTCTTATTTCTTAGGGTATTAGAATTACTAAAGTAAGGGTTCCAAATCCAGGACTAGAACTCTACTGGGATTTTTTTTCAGGTATATCGCGGGTACGAAGAATGAAGCTCTCTCTGGATGCCGGTATCTTCACAGTTCCGCTAACAACAGAGTACCGCGACGTCCACGTAATCGCCGCGGTCCTCAAGAGTTACTTGCGCGAACTACCTGAACCACTCGTTCCGCGCGCTCTGCACTCCGATATTTTGATGACGGCGGCGCGCGGCGGCGGACCTCCCCTCAAAGAAGCGCTCGACCGGCTGCCTCCCACTCGCCACGCCAATCTCAGATATCTGGTCAAATTCCTCTCGGCCCTTACCAAAAATCAGGCAGTCAACAAAATGACATCTTTCAATCTGGCCGTAGTCATCGCCCCCAATCTGCTGTGGTTCGACATGAACACGACCGCCGCAGTCAATCACGCCGTCGAACTGCTCATAAGAGACGCCGACTATTACTTCGGGCGCGACATCAGTTTCTTTTCAACTTTCACGAAGGAGGACCTGCTGCCGGACATGTGCGATTACGGTTTCTCCCCAGTGAACAATCACACAGCCGCCGAGCAGCCGAACGGCGAATCTGATGCCTCCGCTAAATATAACATGAGCAAATCATCGATAGAATTTTCCGGAGCGAAGAGTTTAACTCAAGGTCGACACTCGCGCAGCAATAGCCACGACGCGAGTCTCATACTCGTCGATAACAACATAAAGAGAGCGCAGTCGAACAGTTCTCTCTCGGATCAGTCAAGCCCGCCGCAGGGTAGCCCGAAGCCAATTCTGCGGCGGAAAAACAAACCAGTTGCACCCGTCCCGCCCAATTTCAACACACCCGATAGAGCCGCACCTCCGGTCGCCGAAACGAAAGCGAACACCGAAAATGGAGCGCCGAAGGTAGACATTGAGATCAAACCGGAAAAACCACCGCGGCCTGTTGGCCCGGACGTAACCAAAATCATCAGCGGCGTTCAGACGATCGACCGATCGACTTACAAAAACGGCAAAGCAAAAGCGGCCGAAAACGTCGACAATCCGAACGAAACGAGGAGGAAGAGTGTCGATTTTGAGCGGGAAACGGTTGAGGTCGAAGCGAACACAGGAACACAGTCAGTCACGACACAGACCAAGAACTCCGTCAGTGCCAAATGTGGATTTTTACCGACGAAGCAGACCGTGACTGTTCAGAATCGTCCGATACCCGTTGCGGCACCGCGGAGCACTATCGCACCGAATAAGCAACACGATTCGATCTCATTTATCGACGCGGAGACGAATGCAGAAGTACAGCTCCGGCAGAAGCCGCCGGAGATCGCAGCCAAGCCGGTTGTGCCCGAGAGGCCGGCGACTCTCCGTCCGCAGAGCTTCCGAAGCTCCGTCCACAAAATATCTGCCGTCGATGCGCCGGATGCGCCGACCGCGCTCGAGCGAACCCACGTCTACACGGTCGAAAAGCAGTCTCCGACTATCGTTCAAATAAGCAAAACGGCCGCAGAGGACGGCACGAAGAGCTCAGTTCAGCGGACTCACAGCACCGGCAGTCCGAAAGCCGAGAAGTCAAATCGGCCTATCGAGGAACATCGGCCTCTGACACGAACTCTCTCTCAGTCCGAGGGGAATATCTTGGAAGTGCCGCCGTCGCCGCGAAATCCGCATCGACCGCCGAGACCTCAAATCCCCGCACCGCCGCCGCCGATCCTCCCCGCAGCTCCCCTCGCTGAGGAGGGTCTCCCTGCGCCAACGCCCGCCCCCAGACCCAAATCGGACGGGGCGGAAAGTACCGACCTGTGATCCAAAAACAGCGTGCCTTTTTATATAGTACAGTTTATTAATTTCGAAGAATCATTTTAAGCAGGCGTCAGTCGCCGCTTGGACCATGCAAGCGCAGTTTTCAAAATACACGCAGATTTACAAAGTTTTGATTTATTCGAGGTATTTGAGTGCTAAGAAGCATTACATACTAAAGTATAGAAATACATTTTGATAAAAGATGTATACATTTAGAACTATTTAAAATGCACTGTTTTTACCACATTTTCAGTAAGCACCAAGTAGTTCTGATTTTAAATTCAAAATCTACTCCTATACATTAGTAGATAATGCCTTTTAGCACTCAAATAATAAGTAAAGGGTCTTTCAATAAAGACGCTCTATCTGTAAATGTAAATCAAACAAGTTTTTTTTATTTGAAAGAATATTTTAAGGCATTAAGTATGGAATTTAACGGCGTTTAAATGTCCACGGTGGCTTTGCTTGTGGCACGTATTCGGGAGGTCCAATCTTCGATGATTTTGTCACATAAATTCGACAATTTTTCTTGTTCACATATTCATTCATCCAGAAAGAAGCCGTTGCTAAAGTTTTTTTTTTTTTTGCTTAATTTGGATCAACTTCCATTTTGATTTTGATAATAAAATTTGATAATTTGCAGACGGTGTTCAACGCCCATAGTGATTTGCCATATAATAATGAACAATTCACAATAAATTTGACAGGTGTTGTTTTAAAGACATTGCTGATATAACCTAACAAATTTCGATTGTCTCTATTGAAAGATCCTGTACCTCAAATTAATTGAAACTTAGTAAACCCGTGAGTATTTAAAAACAGCGCTTGTAACGGGCGGTAAAGTGGTAGCTCTTCATACAAAACTCCAATACGAATTAATCTCGCAATTTAAATCGCAGGGTTATGGAACTTAGCACAGCGGTAGATCATAGTATCGGCCAGGTGCTGATAAGAGTAGAAGATTTTTGAAAAAATGTTTAATACAAAAGTTATTATGATTTTAAGATTTGCTGAAAATCTTAAAATCATAATAAATTTCGTATTAAATATTTTTTGAAATATCTATTTTATAAGTATAATGCGAGGGATCAGAGGTAGAACTCTGCTGCCCTCCCCTAGACAAGCTCATAATTCACTCCGCCAGACCTAAGGCATACAGACTCAAGTGTTTGGGCGAGTGGAAGCGGGTAGAGCCCAATTACACTGTGTTAATCTCCTCCACAAAAGCCCATTCACCCTAACCCAGGATAGACTACCCAAAGATTCTTGGGCGAGAAATCCTATGAAATCCGAATCCCCGCCAGGGAAGACTGGAAGAAACCGCATTGGCTTCAACACCAATATGCGGACGCCTGGTTCACCGACGGATCAGGAACAAATAGATTTTTCGGGGCAGGAATGTACGGCCTCAAAATCAACCACAGAATCAGCATCCCTCTTGGACAACAAGCCACGGTTTTCCAAGTCGAGGTGTTCGCCATATTGGAATATATAAAACCAAAATCGACTAGAGGTAAAAAATAGAAAAAAATTCATCTGCTCTGACAGCAGGGCAACCTTGGACGCTCTTGCTAAAGCCACCACAGAATCTTCTGTGGTTTTGGACTGTATGCAAGAACTCAATAAATTGAGAAATGCCAACAAGATCACACTATGTGGCCACCTAGTCACCAAGGCATACCCGGCAACGAAGAGGCCGACAGACTGGCAAAGTTGGGCACACTGAAATGCCCGGCGGAGCCAATAGTTAATCCCCTTCGCTATGGGCAAGAAAATTATCAGACTGCTTGGAACAGGAACATCGGGCATCCTGGAAACAGAGCCAAGGTTGTCGCCAAGCAAAGTCCGTGATGGAGCAACCACTTCCTAAGAGAACCAGGGACCTGCTTGACATGAGCAAGAAGAGCCTTAGAACAACTATCGGTCCCATTACTGGACACACGACCCTTAGAGAGCATCTCTTCAACCTTGGCTTGACTGAGAGCAAGGATTGTTTATGGATATGTGGTAAAGAAACAGAGACAGCATACACATCCGGGGTCAGTGTTCGGGTCTCGCTGCGAAAAAGCATAATTTACTGGGATGAGCTTTTCTCGAACCCAGCGATCTGCTCAATTTGAAGGTCAGTGACCTGTATGGACTGGTAAGTAGTACCGGGCTTCTAGCAGACCACTGACAACTACCCAGTGGGTAGTTACAAAAGATCTCATAGATCCAGGTGACAAGTGCTGAAGCCAAGCCCCCTGGTCATTTTACTACTACTACTATTCTGTAAGCACCCTATATGATACTATGATCTAATGCTATGCCAAGTTTCATGACCCTGCAATTTAAGTTTAATTTAATTTAATCGTCACTATCGAAAACTATTTTCTTTGCCACATTATACCTACGATAACTAACTGCGAAACATTACCTGAGTGTACTCTTCATAGCTATTTTTGTTCATCACCATTCAACTGAGATATACCTGTTCCAGGCCTAGCGTTTCCAGAGGATTTTACGTTTACAAATTCGACAGTAATTTGTATTGGTGTGTTATAAGAAGAGCGGCTTTTAAAAAAGATACCTTGCTAATCTTATTTTGCTTCCCTCCAAAGTTTGCCCATATTCAGGTATTTTTCCTTCATAAAGCCCATTCATTAAGTTGGCTGGTATTTATCATGTCGCAAAAATCCAATATTGAAAACATCACAATTGAAGCAAAATCGGAAGCATTGTTAGGACTTTATTAATGAATGCACTCTAGAAGTTAGAAACCTTACTCGAGGTTATAAAAGACAAGTCAATTAGTCTGTCTCGTCAATTTTCTTATTGCAGTCTTCGGTAAAAATATCTATTGACAGAGCATAGATAAATGTCCGCCTACCTTACCTTCAGCTTTTTCTCTTAAAAGTAATAACTCATCCCAATTTGAAGAGCGGGTGCTAAACAACCAAAACCGTAAATTTGTTATGTTTTTTTTTTTTATTCATTATAAATATAAGCTATAATTTTATTGTTTGCGCTATATTTTCAAGCTTGCTTAGGTTGTTAAATTCGAACTGTCAGATCTTCACAAACGGTTGTGAACTCTGCTATATTTCATGAAACGTTTGGCGACGAAACAAGTCTGTAATTTTATAAGATTTTTTTTTGCTGAACCTAAGACTGTTCTTTTAAGTTTTCAGTGCTTTTTAAGTTTTGCTTTATAAATTATATATTAAATTAAGTTATAGTAATTGTTGCAATTCGTATGTATGTATGAATAAGTAATTAGGGAATCTTCCGAGAACTGGCTTATGTTCAATGTACTTAAAAGAAGAAATAAAATTATATTTTTTAATGAATAATGTTACGTATCACCAGTATAGAGGTTAAGTAAGAATGATATCACTCTTAAAGAGTTCATATGTAGTCGTAAGTTTCATTATCGGAAATGCCTTTTGCTGGAGGTTTTACAACAGGATTGTAAAAAAAATGTATTTTTGTGAGGTTAGAAAATAATATGAGTCACTATTTGCAGAGCTTATTCTGTTTTATTCTGAGTGCAATATTGTAATGAACAACACCGGTGATCCATTTTTCTCTTATGCTTTAGTTTTGACCTAAATGAACTTAAACCGCTACACTAATAAGATTGTCCATAATTTCACTTGGAAGTCACAAAGTATAATGATCAATGAGGCTTTTCAACATTTTTTATAATAATATATCTTGTTTCAGAAGTGGTGGTATATTAGTAAGTTCAAAAAATCACAGAATCACTACCTTCCTGGCGGTTACAATTATTATTGTGCCACCACTTCGGAAATAAGACATATGAAATCTATTCACAAAGTGCATTTATTTATTACTTGTTATTAGTTGTATAAATCACGGCACTTGACAAAATCAATTCGACTGACTTTCAATATTGGCGACTTTGTAATCATCCAAATCCAAAAGTAATGTTTATTATTCTTGTCATTTATCATAGCTATTAAGAAAAAAACTATCATTAAAATAACTAATACTGGTGCAGTGGCCTTCAGTCTTATTTATACGATTAATAACTTAATAAAAATTATCGTAATGTATCATTTTTCTAGGCGTAGTTATGTTATGTCGGTCGGAACGTACGTCATTAATGTGATATATTTTATTATGTTTAAACGAAAGTGTGTACTTTTAGTGATTGTGAATGACATCGAGTAACCTACCGTACCCTGTGTGTATGACGAGAGATGTTAATTTTATACATGCCCATTAAAATAATTGACAATATGCATATAATAATTATTGATTTGTTCCCTCCCCGTTCCCATCGTTATTGTGGTAGAAGAAAATTAAATTAATAAAAACCTCAAATGCAGCCTTAACATTTATTCTTGTAATAACTACGTAATATATCTACATATTGAGCCACCGCACTATGTAATAATGTTTTTTTCCTACTCGCAGCAGCGTCGTTTTGTTAGGCAGAATGTGAGCCGATTCTGTGACTGCTTCGCTTATGTTCGTTGCTCTCTCGTGATTTACATAGAAACCGCCGGCTTTCATTATCCGATTTGCGTCCGCTGAAACATTTTTGTTATTTAAATTATTAGTTACTTACCCCCGCCAAGTTTCTTTATCGGATCAAAACTACTGTTGCCACTGACCTTCATTCTTAAAGCATTTCGCTTTCATAGCTAATTCCAGTAAACTCAAACCGGGCTCTATCATCATGCCGACAGTCTGCGAACCTTCAAACAGTTTTTCTAAATCATCCGCCGATATCGCCAAGAGAGATTTCACATCTCTGGTATAAACGGCCGCTGTTGCATCTTGTGCTTTCTTTAGACCTTCCTCTGAAAAATATACAAATGCAAAAATAGATTATGTAAATTTTAAAGGCGCATGACACTTGTTATTGACTACACCTGGATGGGTAATTTTTCAGCACTGGTTTAACTATTAAGCTGAAGAGGTGTAGCCTTATTCTCGGCAAACTGAACTAAAACATTATAGCTCAGGCAAACTGAACTAAAAAAGGGCAATCAGCGGCACAAATATGTGTAGTTCCATAAGTCCCCTGAACAACGTCAAATAGTCCCCTCATTACAGGCTCCGCGGAGGGTGGGGGTTATAGGTCCCCTTTTCAGTTTTTTGCTCGTAACTCAAAAATGGTGCACCTTAGCGATTATACTTGTAAAATGAAATTAAAGCTTAGTAAATTTCCTACAACTTTTTCCTAAACTTAATTACAGAAAAATGCATAGTTCTCAAGATATACCCTATCCAAATTTGGTCATTTAAAAAAAATGCATCACATTTTTCATTAAACTTACCTATCTAGGTCCTCACTCGTTCGTGTCAAAGAAACATCACCAGAAAAAAGTTATAGAGCAATAAATTTCCTTTAAGAATTTAGATATGTGCATTCATATTGAACATGTCCAGAGGTACAGCGTAGATAAGATTTTTGTCGAAAATAGTTATTTTGCGAGAAAACTGCTCAGTTCTGTTTTTCATCAATGAGGGCTATAAATGTCTACATTACGCAATTATGTGGTATATATTTTTATATGACCTTATTATGTAGTATGTGTGTTAAAAAATATAAATTATTTTTTATGTTTAAAAAATATACCACCTCGGCATTTCCTACTACACGATAATATTATTTATCTTTACACCGCATGTGCTAGCGACGCCATCCACTGTTTTTGTAAATGGTGTCGCACATTTCCATACCAATTTCGAACATTTAAATTACCCACTTTATATGATAGGGAACAAAGTTGTGAGAATATTACTAAGCTTTAATTTCATTACATAAGTAGTGTCGCTAAGGTGCAGCGTTTTCGAGTTACGAGTGAAAAATTGAGAAAGAGGACATATAACTCCCATCTCACCCCCTCCAACTCCCTGCGGCACCTATAATCGAGGGGACTTTATTTAACGTTGTCCAGGGGACCTACTCCCATACAATCCTGAATTTTTTGGAACTGCGTAGATTTAAACCGCCGATTTTACTATATTCCTGGATTACTATCTTGAAGTGCGAAGAATTTGAGAAAGCCACACATAACTGCACTATCTCACTCGCTCGTTATTGTGACAAGTCTATCCTACTCGGTCGCACGCACATCCATCTAAGCAGCTCCGCATTCCGCTCGCACGTCGTCATAATATATTCATATATCTTGCTCGTACTTCCCTCGTTTGGTTATGTGCGTTGACCTCCTAGATCGACCATATAAGTTTAAAATGCTGCAGTGTATACACTGCAGCATTTTCGGAATATTGACGATGACCTGACCTACCTAAATGGGGTTGGCGGATCCCCATTTACATCTCGTGCACCCCCAATTTTTTCTCACTGACATGGCTCCCCGCAAGTAAAAGTCGACCCCTGGGGGTCCATATAGACCACTTTGGGAATCTCCGATCTAGATCAACGCAGTTTATCAATTATAAGCGTACAAAAAATTTTCATTAAATGACAATGGTTTGTATATAACAATCACAGCAATAATAAAACTC
>JAOPUG010000037.1:9498104-9509173 GCA_027564375.1 Micropterix facetella | reverse complement strand
GCGGCAGCCCCAAATTTAACTCTCTTGAAATAGAAGAACCATAGGCCATACATACCTCAAAACAACAGGTCTCTGCGCATTAACCATAATTATCGATTGGCGAAAGATTTTTTGAAATTGGATTTAGTTTACTCGAGTTATTGTGCATAGTAACAAAACCTCGCAGGATTGTAAGACTTGGCTCCCTCGGGGGTCCGAAGTAATATTGATTACAAATATTACACCGCGATCGAGAATTGGCTGAACAAACCTTCTGTCGACAAATGGCGAAGGTTATACGACAGACTGGATTGCGATTAATGATTTCGTTGACGAGAGATCTCATGTTCGAAATATCCATTTTGTTTGATAGGTTTTAAGGATAGCAATATTGTTCAGCCTATCTGCCCTATCGTAGATCTGTCGTCCCTATGTAAGTTTTGCGGCGGCGGAGGGCGTTGAATGATCTCTCCGCCAAAGCTGTCGTTATTATAGGCACGACGCGGAGCAGTTTGATCAATTTGACAATTTCAAGTAGACGTTCACTAACTGCCTTGACCTTTAACACAAATTTTCCCGCGTTATACATATTGATCAATGGCTACTTCTTGTCTGCCAATGTCCCCAAGCATTGGAAAATGTAGCAAGATCCTGTCAATATCCAGACCTTCTACGGCCCGTCCGAGTATTATATAGGTCGGGCTATATAGTCTGATGCGTGCTGTGCTTTTGTGTGTGTTTGTTCGTACGAAGACTTTCCGTGGTGCGATCTTAATCAAATCTGGGTGACCCTAAGCACCACCAGGAGGCAGCAAATTCGATCCGAGCCCCGCAGGTGCTGCTACACAATGTGCATCCTGGTTTACTTAGCCTGGAGGCGGATCTGACCAATATGTAGAGCAAGCATAGCGTACATGGGTATTTTTGGAATCGTCGTGACGAGAGAAATTGTTGGAATAGCTATTAAGCCATTCTGGGTTACCAATCACAGGACAGGCCAAAGTTGGCGATGAATAGTGCTACTTTTTCTGTTAGACTTTAGAGGCTTTTGCCGCTACAGTTGACGGCAAAGATATCTCTGCCAATGACACCCTGTTTACAAACGTGTCTTTCCGTTCGAAAAGTCGATAGTTTGAAAGATCGAGTCGTTCAATTTTTGAAAACGGGATCGATCATGAAATTATTGGGGTTCTTCTTACAATTCGGGGGGCTCCAGCGCCATCGAGCCTGCTGGCCGAGTAATAGTTTTCACCTCTTGATGTAACGGTAGGTTTTCGTCGTGCAATATCGTAATGGTAAACCAAGATTCTTTCACTCTGTAAATTAACTCAAAAGCATCAAAGCTGTAGTTAAAGCTATTGAGTTCAGCGATGGTTTCATTTAACTAACATAGCGGGGTGCGCTGTCAAAGTTTACATACATAGAATTACACTGTGTATACGAAAAAGTCGAAAAAACGATATTCGTGGCGACGCACGACGCTCAATGTTATATGGCAGCCCAAATAAAATATTTCAATGATACTAAGTTATCTAATAAGTATTTTATTACTTTAGAATATCTTGTATATTGTAATCACGTTTTAATAAAATGTATTAAAGTAATAAATTATTCACTTCAAAAACGAATTCATTACAAAATATAAAATTAAATAAAAAATGTTCTCATGCGTTGTCGGTTTCCAAACACTATAAAAGGAATTATCAGATGATGATGTCGAATCGTTTTTAGCGCCAAAATTACTGAATAAACTAATCATTCTTAACTATATCATTGAAATAGTGTTATTTAATCAATGACTATAATAATAAAAATAACTATATTTACCTACATAATCTTTTGCATATTGCATATTATATACGAAACACCAGCGGGCTGCAATACACCAAAAGTCTATTATTGTTTGCGCGGAGATACCTTTCTTACGGCAAGCGAAACACCAGCGGGACACAATACACCTAAATACTATTATTGCTTGCGCGGCGATACTATTCTTCTGAAATCGCACATTACAAATAATATATTTTTTTGGTTTTTTGAAAAATTATAATAAACATTATAGTATAGTAGTATAGTAAATGAAGCAGATTTTTTTTAAAAAGAAAAAAAGCAATAAACCTATAATGATGCAGGGAAGGGGAGGGGACTGGACGAGAGGAATGTATGCGTGTTTTAAAATGTTCTTTGAGCCTGCGTTTAAAGCAATACCAACTCGGTGCTGTCCTTACATGTGCGGCTAAAGCATTCCAGAGACGGGCTCAGTGTCAGGAGAATGATTGTGAGTAGAAATCACTACTGTGACCTGGAATCGAGAGCAGTAGATTGTCTTCCGATCTCAGAGGGCGCCCGTGAGCTGAGAGGGCACCTGCTTATGAGATAGGTCGGAGCGGCCTCCTCCAAGATTCTGTAGAGCAAACTGAGGACTCTCGTATCTTTCCTTTCTCAAGTCGTCAGCCAGTGAAGTCTCCTTCTGTACTCCGTAATATGATCATACTTTCTTAGGTCAAAAATAAAGCGAATGCAAACATTTTGCAGCCTTTCAACCCTGGTGGCTAGGTATTCCACGATGTCGAGAAAGGCAGCATCTGAATAATGAAGTAGAGGAAGGAGAATAGATTGGCAGATTGTGACTTTTTATTTTCCTCGGAGAGAAAACTCTTTAGCTTCTTTAATACGTGAAAGCGGCCAAAGAGTTTACTTCTCATCACCTCGATGTGCGGCTGCCACGAAACATTTTGGTCGATGTTTAACCTCGGAGCTAATTGGGACCTCATCCGCACCTATGCCAATCCTAGGTAAAGACTTTATGTCGATCCTCGAGGTGAAATAGTTGCTGCCTTTTATGATAGCTAGCTTGAGTCTTGGACGGAATAAAAAGAATGCAAAATATTGCATCATCACATTTTAATCATTTACTTGGTACGTATTACCAATATATTTTCAAGTTTTTGCCCCTATAGATTCTGAGAAAAATGCAAATTACAAATATATGATCAATCAATTACGATCAATTACAATCAATATATTGAAATTTGCATCTTAGTACTAAAGATGAAGAAATTTGCCACAAGACTCATTTGTATTTTTGTTTAAACGCACGCGGGAGTCACTTAAATTTGTCCGTTTTTCACTGTTTGAGAGAGGTACCGTATATAGTCTTAACGCTCTACCGGGGTCATTAGCAAAATGTGAGTAGTGTAGTGCATCTGCAAAATTTAAATGATTTTGATTGTAATAACACATTTAGCGTCAAAGCTGTTTGCAAACTGCTCCGGCTTTATTTTTCTATAAAAAATCCATACCTGCTACCAATGGAATAAAGTTGTTCCGTGTTGGTTCAACGAAAGAGACAGTGGCCTCCGGATTTTCAGGTCTGTCGGCGGCGCGTCACCGACAAACAACGGGCCCATAATTGTTATATTTAGACAGACCGTAAAAAACGGCAGAGGAAGATTTATGGACGGTCTAGTTCCCGGCGGGCGCTCTAATGGTCTAATGATTGGACCCCAACGCCACACATTTGACACAATCTCAGAATCATGAGGACATATTTGCCGTCCGATCTAGAGAGAGTGAATCAGACTCTTATCAGAGCCAAAAGTCCTCTTCTCCTTGAGCTAATGAGTAAGATATCAGAGTAAGTGAAAGAAACACCAGGATTAGATTATTATTTATTTTTATCTATACGGGGTAACCCTCATTTCAAAACATCTCGAAACGTAAATGTAAGTAAATCCACAAACGTTTAAAGTATCAATACATAAGCACGTAATTAAATAATTATATCTATGCAATATCTATCAATGGTGGCACAGAGAGCGAGATCAATTTCAGTTCAGGCATAGTAACCTATTTTTAGTTGGCCTGTGGACCATCCAAAATTGGCAGGGGGGAAAGTCAAGGGCTTGTGAAACTTCGGGTCATATCATTATTTTCTTGTATGTATGTATAATATATTAAGATGTTCAGGGTAGTCTGAAACAACTACCTGAACTGAGCACCTAAACCATAATAGATCCATTCTGCCACTCCTGTAATGACCCCTCAATGAAGAGGCGATACTGTCTGGATGGGGTTCAAGTGTTTCGTCAGAGATGAATCCCATGACACACTCTGATATGTTGGTGAAACAAGAGGCGATCATCAAACATGACTCCCAAACCACGCAATACAGAGACATGGCGGATAAGAGAACCACATATGCTAGTCGTGATTAAGAGAATGAACGGCACTTTATTATATTGTATTAGATATATCTATTAGACTGCATTATATTAGATCGTAGGAGTTCTGATATGGTTCACTCTAAACACAGAGGACTAATATTTGATATAAGATGTAGTTTTATAACATAAGTAAGAGGAGGGGAGGGGATCAAGGGAGTGTGATCCTCCCCTCTCCCCCAGAACTTCGAAAAATTGTATTTTTCCTAAAACCAAAGCGAACCAAGTGCTTACAAGTAAATTAACCTTTCCAAAAAGCAAATGCGAAACTTAACAGCAATTTGTAAGATTGGTTGGGTTGATATTCATGATTTAAGGAAATTTAAGTAAATTTACAAATCTCATAAGACGAATTAATTTTTTCAATTTCAATTTATTCAAACCAACGTAAGTAACCTAATATTACAGCGTGTATGCTTAAAAGCAATGCCAATGCGCTACGTACTTACATTAATACTATATTGAAATAAATATTTTTAAAAAAAACGTGTAAAAATACATTTTACAATGTTCTAAAAACTAGCATTAGTTGGCATATTGCACTATTCTTAACTGGAGATGCAGTTCCTTCTTCAATTTCCACAGAGAAATGTTAAAAATATCAAATTGGGAAGGTAGACTGTTTAGTATTTTGAGCACCCTACCGTAATCGGTCTATCAATTATAATATGTGTACTGTGCGCTGGCTAACTGAACAGCAGGTCATTTCGCATCGCTGTTTAGTTAACCGACGCGTAAAAAGGCAAATTTTGAATTAATTGTAGTAAGGACACATTCTATTTGATAATGTTATAAGCGCAGATAATGGTTGCAATACACTTACGAAATTCAAGTGTATCGTAGCCCATCATGCCTAAAATGGGGCTAGATGGATAAAGCGCAGGCTAGAAACCGAATTGTCAAAAGTATACATGTCGCAAAAATTTTCTCCGGATACCCACCATCATCAGGGTGTATTTGACCGTATTTCCACATCAGATAATAGAGTTTTATTCCAAGATACTTCGAATGAGTGTATTATATATAAAATTATTCATGCATATTACCTATTGAATTGTCTGCATGTACGTATCAAACAACCCAACATTTTGCTTACGCGATCGCAAGTTTTTGACATGCGGGTGTGAAAATTAAATACTGTTTCCCAAGGGACCACGTAATATCATGAAAACTTCTTTTCTTAGCTCGACTATGTCAAGCTATTTTGTAGTTCGATGTCTTTTTCTTATACATTGACTCTTGGTTACTCTTACTCTTGAGGAGCTGAACGATTCTATGCAGCTTGGGCCTGGTGGCTATTTTATATTTGTTCATCTGTCCAACTTATGGTTCAGCTCCGATCCGGTAGCCTGCTCGAAGAAGGAACTACCTTGGAAGGTCCCAGTGAACTTTTCCTGCAGTTCTATCCTGCTGTTGCAGGCAGTTGTGATCTGCAGTGCGCCGGGGGAATTGCTGCGCTCGCCAGGTAGTGCTAAGTATGCGCCACCGGCGAATTACGAATGTAGAATAGTATATTTAAATATCGGTACAATAATGGTCAACCTATTTTAGTACATTATCTCATGCGCAGTGTAAGATGTCGTACAATATGGCATTCAGAAAAATCTAAAAGAAGGGACAGAGAGCGGTTAAAATTGATGGTGACAAACAAATTATGCGTAAAACGAGCTTGTTGGGGTAATCCGCGATTAGCCGGTCCGTCGATGGCATTGACAGCCACGACAACTGTTGTCTGAAAAACGAGCGACCAGACAAAAATGGGCCCATTGTTGTCAAACCCAGGTAGAGCCCGTGAGCTAATGAATAGTCTATGAATTACGTAGGTATATATCATGCTATTGATTTTCATCTTCGGTCACTGCCACTATTTTTCCCTATTACGTAGCTGGCATATCAAGCGCAGCGCAAGCGTAAGGAAATCACCCACAAAACTTATCACCCAAAAAAATTAAAAAAAAAACATATTTTTGTGTCTGTCTGAGGCCACGATATCACAAGAACGTGTTCACTGATTTCAAAATAATTTCGCCGAATTGTTTTAATTATCGATGGAAATTTTAGAAGTCGATAGGCTTAGGCGCCCGTAAGGAGGGTAAGTAGGGGAAACATACGTAACCTCACTGCTTTTTTATCGAATATGATATTAAACGCGACATCTTGTATTGAGCGGTATGAAAAAAGTCCTGTTTCATAGAACTTTTCAAGCAAAGTCAATATTTCTACGCAAGTGCCTGTGAAGCATTAGAAATTGGTCTCTCTCTACCAGTGACGATTTCATAGCCAAGATAAGCACTTCTTCATTCGTGGTCGTGAACTACGATGGGAGATGATCGATTCAACGGCCTTTGCATGCTCTCCTTTCACCAAAACGCGTTGCAATTTATCTTTAGATAATATAAACATGTGGTCATCGGCCAAAAAATATGCATTTTTTTAATATACCATGCATAACATATTTTGAAAAGCTCTACGTATTCCGCCATTTTATGGTGTCCGCCATATTGGATTTAGAATGACGTCACATGGCTTATTGTCTTCTACTTGTCATACCCAGGTCGAGGGGATTGTAAAGTTAATACGCCATTTTGCGGTCCCGGCATATTGGATCTACCGTAATATTGAACATAGTGTATTGTATTGTCATCAGAACTAAAGGTGTGTGCAAAATTTCAGCATGATCGGATATCGGAAAGTTAGTTTAAAATCGATAGCAAAATTTGTCCCGAACAGACAAACAGTCAAACAAGAAAGCGGGTAAATAAAAACGTGGTAATAATAAATATTTTTCAGATAAATGAATCAATTATGTTAGAGGTGCCGAACGTATGTATGCCGCAATAACCTTGCCAGTTCTCTGCTGCCAGATTTAAGAGCATGCATATTCTATGTGGCTGGATTAGAGATATATAAAGTTTGCTCAAAAGATTTCATTCGTTCAATCAACTGACAACGAATCGCCAATCAAGGAACGGTCAGATTTATTGAACCGCATTCAAAAATAAATTAAAGATTGATCAAAATATAATTGACTACCAAATGCCACCAAGGGGCTATTGTAGCGATCACGAATATTTGGACACGATGTTGCCACGGCGCAGACCACAAAGTGCATTGCAACATCATCGATCAGACTGCCGTCTCTTCAGTTGCAATATCGCGTCATTCTATCACCTCGAAATAATAAAGTAGCTTCATCTGCGAAAAGGTGTCGCGTTGCAAAAAATATACTACAAATATTTGTGTAGCAACCGCACATATCCGTATGTTGTACACCTAAGTGTGTTGTTCAATATCCTTATCGTCACCACTACTTTATCTAAATCTAAAAGTGAGGCAATACTCATAGGTTGATCTCATCCTCTGATATCACGATCTATAAAATGAATCTTATTTGATGTTTTGTTCAAATCTGTTTTGACTGATTTTTATGGATTGAGAATTATTTGCGCCTTCAAGAAACAATAATAGCTCGTTTTAGTTTGTATATAATATACAGGTCGAGTCTTATATCTTTAGCCGGTTGAATGTATTTGAATGTATTCGGTGGCCCAAGGAAAACATTCCGATTTAAAATATATATATGCATGAGTAGGTACACATAAAAGGTATTTTACTTTAAAAAAATATATAATTCGGTAATATGAATGATAGGAAAGGAAATAATCAGCGTAAACTTAATAATGTTGATGTATTGTTTAAAAGCTCTGCCACAAAATTTTTAACACTGTATCAACGTTGTCAGCTTGCTAAGATTTATCACGCATCCGAAGTTGCATGGAGAGACCTGAAGTGATGTCAGCCTATTACGCGCTGGTGGAATCACATCTGCGCTATGGTATTCTTCTATGGGGTACTGCAGCGCACATCCAAGGTGTATTCACGCTACAGACAAGAGCCATACGTGCGATATTGGGCATACGACAACACAGTCTTGCCGAGAATACTTCCTAAAACTAGAGATATTGATTGTACATGAAATTTTGCTCGATAAGCTCTTTGCGAATTCTATTCCAATAAGAGCTCAGCAATATCCCACGAGAAAGTACATTGGTATAACACCAAAAATGGGACCAACCCGGTGAACCCGCTGTGCGGCGGACCTGGTGACGGGAGCTCGGGCATGACCTGAACAGCTGGCGCACGGGGCGGGCAAACCGGCGGTGTTGTCACTGACTGATCCTGAAGGAGTTTAGAAGTGTATGCTTCTTAAGACAGCGGGGGTAAGCAGGTATGTCTAATGCTTATCCATAGATTTGATAGTGTGGGCTATCCGATCTCGGGTGAGAGTTGCCAAGCAAAGGCCGCCCCGTATCCGCCACATTCCAGTTGGGAATAACTGCTTTAGAGGAAGAGGACCGCGCAAGCGACCTCGATCCTGTGACCAGACGGGAGATCGGAGTAATCTGATCCGCATCTGGTAGTAAGGACGCGAGGAGGCCCACTGGGTTTGAAAATTCCCAGTGCCTCGCGGTTAGGCGTTGGATTCATACGGGTTTAGGTGGAGCTTGTTATGTAGATTTGTATACGTCGAAAGTATGTGCGTTTCGCCTCGGGGTGATAGAACGATCAATATCGTTAAAATTCTCCGGGGTGGACGGACTCGCCCGTAGCAGACGACCTTAATAACACCAGCAATAAAACCCATTACGTCCAACGTCCCATACCTAGTATGGTTAAATTCAAATTGAAAACAACTGAGTTAAATTGAGTAACAAATTAAGAATAAATTAATACTTCGTTATTCCTACACAACTTTAAGTTGTAATAGAAATAATATTCTATATTTTGTATTCTGTACTTTTCCAAATTCCAAAATACAACCCCTCCTAAACTGGGTCTTAAAAATTAGCGATGGAATGTCATGGAAGAATTATTTTAAGCTGTAAAGATCATTTATTGTTTATTCAAAAAGATACATAAGCATTACAGTAACGCCACCACGCTAATGATTTATACATAGGTATTTATATGGAATACATAGGTACCTAGTAAATATTAATTTATTTAAAATACTGAAACACTGTAAATGATATAAACAGTATAGATTCAGAAATTAATTGGTAACGAAATGCACATTTCCATACTCGTAGACCAATAAGAGATAAGGGCTCACAACAACAACATCCAGATTTGAAGCTGTCAAATAAAATAAATTTATATGCCGCAAACCTATTGTAAATTGGTATCTTTCCAGATTGAATGAAAATAGCCAAAACAAAACAATTTTTAAATCAGGGAGAAGAGACAAAATATCCAACTGCCGTCCAATTTCAATACTAAACTGGGGCAAGGGGAAAACCCAAGGGTTTGTCAAACTTCGGCCGTTTAATATAATACGGCAGTTTAAAAGAACTACTGGAACCGAGCACGTAAACCACGAGAGATCTATTGTGCCACTCCTGTAATGACTCCCTCAATTAAGCGGAATTACGGTGTGGAAGGGGTTTAAATGTTACGTCAGAGATAAAACTCATGACGTCTGCATCCGATTGTGCTGGTATTCAACAACTACCTATCGTTAAGTTTAAAAGTATATGCCTATACGTATAGGCCTTTAGGGCCAAATGGGGTCGCGCAACTCGGGTTCAGCAGCCCCCCGAAGGGGACTAACCCTGTGAACCGGCTGAGTGGCTGACCAGGGGAACCCCTCGGGTGGCCCTAGATGGTTGATGTATTGGTCGGTTTACCGGTCTCGTTCAACTGACGAATAGCCGGAGGAGTCAGTCTTAGAAAGGATCTGTTGGTGACCCGATCTTGGGTGATTAAGCCGAGTAAAGGATGCCTCAGAAGGAATGCCGCGTATATAATACGATAGGTAGAGGCCGCGCAAGCGACTTCGAACCTGAAACCAAACGGGTGAATAGAGAAATAAGTCTTCACGTGGTAGTTACAGAGTGAGACTAACTCGCTGAGTTTAGCTTTGATTGCGCAGTGCTTCGCTAATAAGGCGTTGATCTCTAATAGGCTGCAATGGAGTTGGATACGTGGATTGTTTTGTCAAAGTTTCTGCGTTCATCTAGCTGTGATATAACGATAGAGTTCGTTGAAACGCCTCGGGGTGGTGGATTGGCCCGTAGTATGACTTTAATCCAAACCTGTATGTACAGGCCACTTACTATATTTGTAAATTTTGTAAATAAAATAAAAAATAATAATTTAGAAAAGCACTCCACCGATTTAGATTAGTTCGCGA
The DNA here is from genome assembly GCA_027564375.1 of Micropterix facetella. NCBI lineage: Eukaryota > Metazoa > Arthropoda > Insecta > Lepidoptera > Micropterigidae > Micropterix > Micropterix facetella. Next base: position 9,498,778 of record JAOPUG010000037.1, on the reverse strand, counting down.
CGACAGATTGGTAAAAACGGATACGGATATGTATCCAGATCCGGATCGATTATTCTTTTTATTCCAAGGATCCAGATACGGATACGATAGGTACTATGTATTTCACATCCCTAGCACTCACCTACTTACATACTCGTAGATCCCAAAGGTCGTATGCTCCCTGAGTAGGCGTCACAATGCCATTATGTCTGGTGACTATTGTTCCGCTAACAATCTTATCTATAGGAGATCTTCACTCAGACGGCAAATTAAAATTTTATTAAAATGCAAGTGATGCAGGTGGCTGATTCGTTCTCGGCTCCATTCAAGCATCTTCATTATCATGACACAGTGCCGTTTCCTATAAACAGAGGCTAGGTAACAATATTCTGCAATTACCATTGTCGTACTAGTATTTAACCCGGACATTTGTACGGAATCGCATGTTTTGGGTTATTTTTGGGAGTACAAAATTGGATCTTAGATCAAAATAATCATAAGATAGTTTCATACCACCTTGTGTCTTACCAAATCTGCATACATTTTCGGTATATAACATAGAAAATAAAAAATACCATAAATTAAAAAATCAATCTAAAAAATTATCAAAAACCTTAATATTTATTTAAATTCACAAAAAAATCTATAACAATTAAAAAAGATAATAAATAAATATCCAACAAAACAAAATAAAC
>JAOPUG010000037.1:9456823-9468311 GCA_027564375.1 Micropterix facetella | reverse complement strand
GATGGCAGTGCCGTTAAGAAATTTCTTTAAAATAAACATTGAATTAGTTAAGAGCTTCGCTCCTATCGGGTGTCCCATGATACCTTTGTCTTTTTTTAATAAGTTTCTCTCGTAACCATGATTCCAAAAATATCCATATACCTACACTATGATTGCTCTACCTATTGGTCAGATCCTTCTCCAGCCAAGTAAACCAGGATGCACGTACAGCAGCACCTGCGCGACTCGGATCGAATTCGCTGCCACGTGTGGTCCTTAGAGTTACCCAGGGAGGCCGCATGCCAAAGTTGGTTAAGATCGGACCACGGGAATTCCTCGGACGGACGAACAAACGCACAGTATGTATCAGACTATATGCCCGTTCTACATAATACTAGAGTTGAGTTTGTCAACTGCTACGGGCGAACCAGGCCACCCCGAAACATTTCAACGATATGTTCGTTATATCCCCCAGAAGTGAAACACATGGACTTGAGAACGAAAACGAAATTACTTATCAAAGCTCCACCTCAGCCCGTAAGAGTTCAACCCTTACCGCGAGGCACTGGGAATTTTCAAGCCCAGTGTGGCGTCCATCGCTGGTCAGATTTCTCCGTCCTCCCGTCTGGTCGCGGGTTCGAAGTCGCTTGCATGGTCTTCTACCTTAAGTAAGCGGCAATTCCTTACTGGAATTAACGCGGATTCGAGGCGACCTTTGCTCGGTTTGCCACCCGACATCGGGTGGCCAACGTATTGTATCCCCCTATCCATCCTCGCTTCTTTAGATCGCATTGCGCTTCCAAACTCATCCGGCTATTAGTTGTCGAGGAACGGCCAGCCGACCGAACAGTGCATCGAGCAACCATCCACCCGAAGTTTTCACCGCGGAGTCACCGCTTTACCAGCTCACTGGGCGGCTCTGGCCATGTCACTGCATTACCGGAATACAGAGGGCCCTTCTTCAGGAAGTTTGTCGAGCAAAGGCCAGCATGCAGACCATCGCTCATACATCCAGGGTCACCCTAGGGCTTACCCCGGATCAGCCGCCATGCACAGCGGGCTCACCGGTTTCGTCCCTCTTCGAGGAGGCTGCCGCATAGGTGTTGAGACGTGAGTCCCGAGCCATTGAGACCCGAGTTGCACGACTCCATTAGACCCAAAATAATACAGACGGGCTTAAAACGGCATCTTAATAGGTGAGGACGTAATATAATTGGAAGTCCAGTAGACACATTTGCAGGGGCCAGATTTGCGTGCGATAGATTTGCATACGACATTTATGCAGGCGTCATTTTGCAAGAGGCACATTTGCAACTGTCAAACTAACATTTTGAGTGCGATCATATTTGCAGATAATATATTTGCAAAGTTAGCGGTAAAATAACTTTTTTAAAACTCTTTTTCACATTGTGGACATGAAAAACATTTTCCTTTCTCAGGTCCGTTCACTCTGTGAATTTCGGTCCCCACTGACACTATTTAGTTCTGGTTTATTAAAGCAAATATCTCCTTCGTAACATTTTACTATATTTCTTCTGTTATCTTAATCGATCACCGACAATCGCCGTTTTAATTGCGACATTTTCACTTTCACCGCGTAAAAATCGCTCACCGCTTGTGAATCGCTCACTGCACTCGGTCTACTATTTCGCTCTGGTTTAATAAAGCGCGTTTGTTACTGGTAAAATAAGTAGGTAAAGGGTAAACTATCGGTTTCATATCATCAGTGTCGTTATAACCTTTGTAAATTAGAATAACAACAATATTGAAACTTTTCAATTATATATTATTTTCATAGACTTTTAGCAATTCTTGGAAATATTTGTGTAGTACGATAATTTTTAATAATCTACTTATTTAAACAAACGCACAATATGGCGGCGAAAGTTCGCAGTTTTTTATATTGAAGATAAATTAGATAATACTGTTTATTTGGATTTGTATAATTAGGTATATCAACACTATTAACTTAACTTTGTGATGCAAATGTGACGCATGACATTATAATTTGCAAAAATGACGCCTGCATACCTATTACCTGCAAATATATCTGCTGCAAAGCTGGTTCCTTCAAACTTGAGGCTGTCAAAGTTACATTCGTGCACATCTCGCACCCCATCCCCCCATCTAATTCTTCCTATTAGTTATATACCATCCACTTATACCATCCACTTCTTCCTATTCTCCTCGTATTACTTTTATCACTTGCCAGCTTACAGCCCTTTTAGTATCGTCAATAACTTACTGTCAATATTAGTATCGTTAATAACTTACTTTGAAATTCTAATAACAAGTCTTCAAATCGTGGGAAATTAGATAAGTAAAGTAATAAATACACAATTTTAGTCATATTCTTTGTAGATAGAGATAGTTTGAAATAATTACTGCTATTTTAATCTTGTAAAGACGCTCACATGATGTCGTCTTGAAGTGATTCATTAAAAACACAGTCTTGACATATGTAGGAAATATTCAATCATTTCTTTCTTAAGACCACTGCGCCCCCAACAAGGAAAAAATCTCGCTCTGCACTGACAAATGAAAATATGCAGGGGGAAACCCCAAAGGGTTATCAAAAATCGGCCAATATCTAAAACTCGCCAATATTAGGCGCTCATCGATACCAAGGCTCATACGTCGAGAAGCGTATGGCTCACGTCAGCGCGTCGCACAGCTGGCCGTATTCATCGTTATATATCCATCTCGGCCGAAATCGCTAGCCGCCTCTGGCTTGCCAGTTCAGGGCGTGGCCGTATCCATCTATATAATATATATCCTTCTTGGCCGAAATCGCATGGCGCGTCTCGCTTGCACGCGGGTTACCGGCGCGGGCGTCCACTGATACTCTTTCAGAAGTATGACGCCTTGATATATTAAAACGCGCGCGTAATGACTCAACTCAACGAATTGTATTTTATTTATTAGAATAAAATATGGACTGCACGTCGTATAGACCCAAAATTTTACTGGGCTCTGAGCATTGGCCATAGCTATCGATTGGTAAATGATTTTTTTTAAATCGAAACTAGTTTGCTCGAGTTATTGTGCATAATAACATTTTTCGCGCAGGATTTCAAGACTTCAAGTAGAACAGGCAATATTGCTTAATTTTGGTAGTCTTTGTAGCCCAAAAGTTTCAAAAGTCGTTTCCCACTTCCCATTCAAAATCATTTCATTTCAAATGAGTGCGTCATTTCTCATATCCCATTTATGTAGTATCAAAAACCAGAGCTTTGATTTCTGGCCAAAGTATTCAATGATGTAATTTAATGAAAAAGATTGATCTGATTTACCTACACGTATTCCCATCCCATTGGGACATTGTAGGGTAGCCACACATTATTATAAATAACATAGACAAGGTCGCATTCATAAAAAAATGCCAATCAAATACTGCACCTGCTGAAACGCGGGTTTGCAGGCACCGAATTTGCACGCTTCGCCGGTCTCACAGCCAGTTCACCGTGCCGAGTCTGCACCTTGCGCGGATTGGTCAAATTATGCTGAGGTTTCACCATTGGCTGCAGTATCGGCTACTGATACTGTAGGGTGTGTTAAGGTTCCATAAGTCAGGCCAAGGAAGAAATTCACTCTTAGATTAGGTCAGGTTAGGTTATCTAGCAGTGTCAGATTTCGGCGGATGCATGGTCGGCACGGCTCAGGCTTTGGTAGGCGCATCTCTGGCGGAAGCACTACCAATTTAGTTTAGTAGTTAAGTCAAGTCTTGTAGGTATTTATTTGTCACGTCTCTAATGAAGTTTTCTTTGCTATATTCTGTGCAGTTGGATACGATTTCACTGACGTTCAAAGGACTAAAGAAGTCTCAACTTACTACCACATAAACATTCAAGTTGTAGTATTGCTGGGTAATTGATAAGGGAGACAATAACCCCTCCCCCCCTCTCCATCACCGTCCACTGATCTTGTTTTGATGCTTTTGTGTCCGTCGTTAACGTAGAAAGAAATGATTTACATTGTTTGGAAAATCAAAAATCGTGTCCTCTTTTTTTGCATAAGGCAATAACGGTGAGAACGTTAGGCATCTCTCAAAGTGGAAAAATATCCAACGTTCCTTTTCTCAACGACTTTCTTCAAAAACCCGGATTTATTTTTTTACAACCCAATATATCATGAAGGTTTATCTAAACTTCCGCTGTAGTGGGTGAAGGCCTGCCCACGCTATCTCCTCACTCTCCGTCACTCGTTGTCCTCACCACTGAGGACCAGCAAGGACCAGCAAACATGTTACTATCTTCTGTTGTTTTAATCGTCGGAGCTAACTAATATACTGCGATTAATAAACACCAGGGTGGCCTACAGCGACGCTGCGAACAACACCTTGCCAGACTGGGGCAGGGGTTGGTAGGGAGAGAAGAGAAATGTCTGCTAAGTTTGTTTTACATATGCTAGAACTAACGAGAAAGGGAAGAATGGGGGGCGATACCCGATAAACAGGTGTTTACTTATTTTGGATCTTCCTCTTTTCATCCTCATCTTAAGGGTCAGCACAATGTAAACCCGAAAATTGCTGAAATATTACGTATATGTAGATAGAGGTCTAACGTACATTTCGAATGAAGTATTTTTCTATATACTAAGAGAAATACGCGGAGAAATGGAGTGAAAAGTTCAAAAATGATTTTCCTGGGATCGTATTCTCCCGTATTCTCTAATTGAAACCCTTTCAGAATCTACAAGTTTTTCATTAAAATACAGAAAGTTGTATTATTTTTTTCCGATTTTATGTTTTATGCTGGATTTTACTGAAATACTAATGAAATCTGATTGACTTTTAACTCTTTTAGAGGATACTCTAACTTTTATTTGGGGTGTGTTATTTTTAAAATCCTAATATAAAAATCATACAACCATTTTGGCTCTTTTTTTATCTATATTGTTTAGACCTTAATCTAACCATTCCTATAGCGTTCTTTGGTTCATAACGGTTCCGTGTAGAGTGGGCTATACTGACCATCGTTTCATCTTGGCCGGCCCAACTTGCGGGGCAGCTCCTATACAGGAGCCTCCTCGAAGAGGGACTAACCTGGTGAACCCGCTGTGCGGTGGATCTGGGGACGGAACCTCGGGCGGAACTGGATGGCCGATTCACGGGATGGGGATACCGGCCATGTTGTAAGTCGTCTGAGACCTGGAGGGGTCTGGGAACGTATGATCCCTAAGACGCGGGGGTAAGTGCCGACCTATCGTCGCCTATCTCTAGAAACGACCAATAGCCATCCGTTCTCGGGTGGCTCTCCAAATAAAGGACGCTACGGGTCCGGTTTTTTTTCGAGTTACGGAATGCCGCATTATTTCGGTAGGTAGAGGTTGTGCAAGCGATTTCTAGCCTGGGATTAGACAGGTGGATGGAGAAATCCGACTTAATCTGGTAGTCAGGGTGAGACTGCCCGCTGGGTGCCACTTCCCAGTGCCTTGCCGTAAGGAGTAGGACTCTGACGGGCAGTGGCGTAGTTGGATTGTGGATATGTTATGTCCAAATTCAGTACGTTTCATCTCGGGGCAATATAACGATAAAGTTCGTTGAAACGTCTCGAGGTGACAGATCTTAAATCCATCTATAGCGTTTATAGTTGAAATATTTGTATTTATATCCTTTATTTTGGTCATGCGGTATTTTCTTTAATTGTTCAATGACTGTTATACTAGATCTGACATGTGGTGTAAACTAGATCTGCCTTATGGTGTATTTGCTAAACGTTAAACATAGCCTACGTCTTTATTTGCTATGACCAAAATGGTATGATCTAAATCAAATACGTTATCCTTCCGTCGGTATTTTAGACAAAACGAGAATGAGAAGGCGCTCTACTCGCTCGTCATAGGAAAGAACGAGATAGAAGACTGTTTTATGTTGTCAAACTCCCGGATATCGTGTCGCTCTCGGCTGATATGAAAAATCATGACAATTGTATTCAAATTAAACGTATTTGATTAAATCACCATAATGTTTCCCAACCATGAATATTTCGAGAGGACGTCGATTTTTATAGAATGACAGCGATGTGATGATAGCTCATGTGTTCATGCCTGCGTTCAGTTCAATACTGTCCCAAACACTAATGATTTCCACGATCCCAAACACTAAGGGAAGCGAACGTCTCGAACAATTAGGTGCGATCCATCCACTGAACGCAGACTCCCTCAAATTGCAGAATATATCACGGCCGATTCTGTGCCTGTTATATTTTGATAGTTGTCAGTCCTTACATTATACGGATTTGGGTACATAGCCGATAACGTATAGCAGATAGCGATACTCCACAACGACATACTATACACCATATGGCAGATTGTGTTTGATATGTTGGTCGTTTAATAACCTGGGGGGTGATTCCTGAAAAATTTAGCATCCTAAATTTGTCTATGGCCCATGTAAATAAAATGGATCATAGACGAATTTGGCATGCAAAATTTTTCAAGAATCCCCCCTGGGGTATGTTTGTCATCTACACCATTCGTTGTTTTACTACATACGTATCTGCATATTGCTAAGTAAATGTTTTATATTTTATCGTATCATATTTATAAAGAGAAAAATAAATAATAATAATTTGTAAAACTTCAGTAAGAATACGTAGACCAGACCGCAAAAACAAGAAGTTTTAGAATTTCTGATATTAAATTATAAACAGAATAAACATGGTTAAATATTTTGGAATTTAATTAAATTGAATTTGAGTCAGTGAATGCTACCTCAATTATATTGCAAAAGTTTCTACTCTTTAATGGCTACTTAACCGTTGAAATGAAATCTTAATAGGAATGTTATGAGATTCTTCGCCGAGAGCTCACGTCGCTGCCGCCGACTTGAAATGTAGTCTCTGAAACACAACATGGAGTCACAAAGCTCTCTATGCTATCGGACTATATGGCAAAGACCCTCAATGCGCCAGGGAAAACAAATAGATGTCGCCTATTTCGATTTAAGCAGGCGTTCAACAGGGTTGATTAAGGTTCTCTCTTGCGCCAAACATCCTTCTTCGGCCAACAACGATCTTTTTATCTTTTCTGATTCTTTTAGAAATCGACAGCCGTATGTTAAATATAATAGTGGTTTTGTTTCCTCGATGTATTTCACATGCTCTAGTGTTACTCAAGGGTCAAATGTGGATCATCTTCTCTTCAATATCTTCGTCGACGTGCAGCATCAGCAGTAGCATAACGACTGCATCGTGCATACTATTAGGGGATGATCCGAAAGAATGATTTCTCCGAACTGGTACCATCCAAACCGATGAAGATGTAGATACCGCCTATAGTTGGACCGTCTCTCACAAGTTGTAGTTTAACATCTCCAAATGTATGGTAATGATATTTAGTAGGTCGGTGGCTTTTCTCACTCCTGGCTACTAACAGAAGTGATTGACTTGGATGTAAAATTCGATTGCAAATTCACAGAATTATCATACAACTAAGTACAACTCACACCGTATACGGAGGGAGATGCACTCGATCCTACGCATTCATGGTATACTAATTAGAAGAGAGGATAGGCCGCTCATTCTTGACCAAAATGGTTTCTTCCTTCCCGATAACTATGTTCGCGCATGATCACGTACTGTTGATGAAGTCGTTCTCTCGCACGATTGGCAAAATCTCTCGACATTTAAATGCCATGCTGTCGGCCGCACCAGCTATTGATATGGTCAGATTATCACTGCATATTTTAAAAATAAACCTAAAAGTTTTTCTGAGGAATATTTTAACAGCATATATGATTAGTTAGTCTGTAAGGTTGTTTAAAAAATATAAAATAATTATTTAAAAAACAAATAAACAAAACTATCTAAATTCGAAGCTATTGCCACGCTGAGATTCCATAGTCATAGCTTTAATAGACTTTGAAGCTGAACGAGATGAATACGTACTTTGTTAACGATCAAGATATACTACAGTGGACTACAACACTCAACATTCATTGAAACGATACGAACGTTGTAGAAACAGGTCCGCACGTACTTGCTCGATCGAGTTTTCGACGTTCGAGTTATAACTATAGTGTGGACCTCGAGCTTGTGGCTCGACGCGGGTCAATTTGGCTCGAGTGTGCGTACTCGCTTTCGAGCCATTTCATTCGGTGCGACGCTCCGTGTTGTGCAGACGTGTTTTATGCAAGTGCGCAATGGATTTCCGTATTTTCCCTAGAGCTTTCGTTGGAAAGTTTATCAATAGATACTGGGAATGCCAGTCTTTGTGGATGATAACTTCCAGAGATTATTCCAACAAAAATGTAAAAAATGCTGCGTACGAAAAATTTCTACAGATTATACTGGTAGTCAGATCTACAGATAGTTCTGGTAATCAGAGAGTTCCAATTCCATTATCAGATTAACGTGACTAAAATGGCCCCGTTTAGTTAGCCATATTTTTACTCATAGTTGCTTCTGCTTTTTTACTTTTTTAAAACAAATATTTTTATATAACCATACACGGCGAGACTCGCTAGGCAAAGGAACTGCTGAACGCATCGATATATAATGTCTCATATATCGATGGTTAAACGGCACAGTATAGACTGTACGTCGAGCTAGTTCGACGGCCAAAACGGCCGCTTCGGTCGTTTTTATTCAAGCCTTCGGTCTTTAGAACTGAAGTACAATATACCCAATGTGTGTACGAAGCTTTACATTCCAGAGACATGATATCTACTTACGAATCTACGCATGGTCCATTCGTAGGAATATAATACTTTTTTATTTTAATTTTATTGTTATTATTCAGGATACATACAAGTGTTTCAATATATTAGATACAAAATTATAAAATTTCAATAACAAACATGTATGTTTCCACTTAATAAACATTTTGAACATTTGTTTTTGAAAAAGGAGCATATAGTGGGAGGTGGGAAGGATACGTAATAAATTTAATCCGAATACACGATATAGAATATAGTCATATACATGTTATTTAAATATATTCATGGATACATATTAATATTATTATTATATTGCAATTACAATGACGTCAACATCGTCATTAATCATTGCTTTCTTCAGAGCGATAGGTGGCGTGTTGTATACTTCAATATAACAGAGCTGCGGTATTAGACATTTTACTTACCCTATAAATCAGACACCCAAGCTTTTTTTGTTTTCCGTAGACCCCTTGCCTGCCTTATATTGAATTTAAAAACTTGTTAACTCCAAATGTATTTTTGACAGCTGACACAGTGCTGCTCACTTTGCTATTGTATAATTAATGATGTACAATTTTTTATTCATATCTTTATTACAATGTACTTAAATTTTGCATTGCGCATGTTAATTTCTAAGCAACCACTACCTTGAAGTACGGATCATTTGAGGAAACCACACGTAACTGCACCAGTAGCACCATCTCGCTTGCTCATTAATGTGATACATCAATCATACTCACCTGCACAGACACCCGTTGAAACGCAGGCATATTTATATCTCGCCTGCACCTTTCCTCGTTAGTCATGTGGGTTGGCCTTTTCAATCAACTTGTGATGTAATTTGAGTTGAGTGTTGATATATTTCCACTACATTTGTGACACGTGCGCGTTTGTTGATTGAGATTTATATAAGTTTAAAATACTATGCTGTACACATAATCTGTTTTAGGTGTATTAAGACATTTTCGGAAAGGCGAAATGTTAATAATGTGGCCCGCACAATTTATGTCTTGTGCACTAACAATATTTTTCTGCTGACATGGACCGCCTGCAAGTCGAAATCGAACCCTGAGGGTCTATATATACTATTTTGGGAATCACTGCTATAAATGTACCAGTTTTGTGCATGATTAGTGCCAACCTGCGAAAAGTGTAATAGCTGTGTTTGGTGAGAGAGTCGCGTTGGTACACGGAAAGATACCATTCTAAGCAGATCAGAGCATTCGATGCCACCTGCCAACAACATTTTTTATATTGTACTGATTGCAACCCACGAAAAATAGCTGCTTAGTTTTAATTGGGGAATGACAACATAGAACTATAATTCAAATATTTCAAAACAAATTTTGGAATACGTTTAACTTTCTTTACGTGAACATAATAGCATTCATTATATACATAATACTGTAGTACATTATGTATATAATTAATGAGTATAGTTAGGAGACCAGATTTGAGAAGCATATCCAAAGTGACTGAGGAAGAATGCATAATACAAGAGTAAGAGAGATTTGTTTTCTGAGAACTGTTTCGAATGTCAAAGTATGAACTCTAACATATTATAACCTTTTTTCGTGACGTTATCTATATGGGAGTTAAATAATAATTTACTATCTAAAAGAACTCCTATCCCGGATTGCATTTTTTTTGTTATCGAGAAACCATCGATAGTATAATTAAAACTTAAAATATTGGTTTTCTTCATAAACCTAACAATACCATATTTTCAGCATTCAGGAATAAGCGATTCGAGGCGTAATTAAGAGATAGTCTATCTAGATCATCCTGAACCGATTGACAATCGTAAAGGAAATTAACAAGTCCGTATATTTACGAGAAATAGAAAATTACAACTTTTAAAACAGTTATTTTTGTGATTTGTGGTATAAAATCTAGGTAAATAGCAGGGGTCCTAACAGATTATATTTGTATATATTTGTATTAAATATTTTATAATATTTTTTGTCTTTCATTCTTTAAAAAAAACCGTGAAAAGACACCAACATAACGATACAGAACGTAACAACACCGACGAAACAAACAAAGTCCAGCTGAGAAACGACACCAACAGGAAAGGAAATGGACTACTTTGACAGCTAGCGTTGTCCAAAAATAGCCGGTTACTAGTGGCTAAATCGTGACTTTGATCATCGAAGCATTGCTTAGTTAAGGCACCGTTAGGAAACTGTTCTAAATAACCAATTTTTGGACGATGTCATACGGAGATAAGCGTTACTTATCTAATACACCAATATGCGAAAGCTTAAGCTTTTATTCTAAATAAGGTTGTTTGTATTTAAGAAGCAAACCGACGTAGTAGATCACCATGAATTCCTACTGCATTTAGTTTTAGGGTAGGATTCGTATGGTCTACTTTTTTAAATGCTTTGCTGAAGTAAGTGTAAATAGCATTCACTTGATTGTATTTACTCCTGATAACTAGCATACTTTTGAATGTGCACGTTCCATGATAATTACCATACTTTTACTACATGTTCACTTTTATGTATTATATATTTGGTGAAACATTTTAAAACCTGGGCCAGATTTACAAGTGTGTCGATCAACACGTGTAAAAACCCTGTATGTGATTAATAAGTGTGTTGAAGAACAGCTAATATCACCATAATCCATTAATTATCATTTATATGTATGTATAGTAGCTGTAGGCCACCACCGCGTTCTCCATTCCTTCTTTCCCAACTATCTGGATCTTCTTAGTTCTCTTCCTTGTGTAAGGCTTTATACTAACCGTTCGGGCATGCGACCCTCGTTTGCGACCCTCGATACATTTATAATATTAGCAAGGATACCATATTTATGTCCAACGCATTAAAAGTGATTATAATA
>JAOPUG010000037.1:9417628-9427867 GCA_027564375.1 Micropterix facetella | reverse complement strand
ATCGCAATACAAGCTTCATATTCAACCTTAAGTTTCATTATACATTATTACCGTAAGAATAAACAAATAAATGATTCCAAGCTATAACAGAAGAACGCTGTCTACTAAATGAGCCCGAGATTTAATTTTACATTAATCAAAGCCCCAGTTTGGCGACCCATAATTATTTTCTAGCTTTTAGTACATTTACCGTTTAATTTTAATTGTTTGTTTTTACCTTATTTTACCATGTTTGAATGTTATTAATCTTTCTGGCAAATCCTCGAAGATCTGCCAACAAGCAAATAATAAATGTTCAGTTCTTTAGGCCGATTACAAATCGGCGGGATCAGGTTAGGTGGGACAATGCGTGAAAACAGCGCAAATTCCCAAATCCCGATCCAAGATCCCATAACGCTAATAATCCCTGCAAAGCATTCGAATTACAAAAGGCTGCTGTAAATCTCTTGGTCGATTGGTCGCATAGTTCTGGCCGAACGTGACGTTCGAAAAGCAGGACAAAATTCAATGATTTGTTGCTTGAAAAGAAGGCGATTTTGAAAAAGGACGCGCCGCCAACACACCCCGTCTAGGTGGGCTAAATGCGGCCATGCACTTGACATGTAATATAAATCGGAAGCGAGCTATAATATATGAGAGCACGAAGAAGACGAATGATAATGCCGTCTTTACGTAAAAAATCAGGTGTAAATGTGTAAGTATTCGGTGCCATCGCTACTAGATTATGATTATGTGCAGCACTTTTGTTCAAATATGTATATATTCTCAAAATTTAAAACCATATACCAGCATTGGAGAGTCGTATTTCGACTTATTATGATGGCTACGTATATACACATTTAAAATACCACTTTATAATGCGGGGCAATTCAACAGAAGCCGAACTAATATTCAAAATACAAAAGTCATGTGTTTAACTTCTATACTAAGTACCTAGCGCCAGAGAATTCCTATAATATTCTCTTAAAAATGTTGTGATTTTATTAAAAATAATCTGGATATCTACACCTTACGAAGAGATGTACACCCAAGGGCTACGAGGAATAGACACCTCATAAACTGTCCCTCAGTGAGGACTAAACTGTATAAAAAGGAACTCAGTTTTGTTGTGTTAAGTATTTTAACTCAATTCCCTCAATCAAATCCATTCAACAACCAGGATGCAATCATACATTAAAACACTGGCTAAAACGAATGTTGTTACAGCGTAAATGACTTTTAATCCGATAATGACAAATAAATATTTTAATATCCCATGTCCCATTGTACATGTCGGACATTTAAACCTAGCTTAATTTCATTCTAGCTTTATTTTCTGACAAACCGTAGATATATTAATAATTTCTCGATGACCTTTTAATTCAAATTGACATTTTACATAACAGTACCTTATATTTACTACAATAATCTCCGGGTATTAGTAACGTGTTTTTTCTCGTGCCGGACGGAACGGCAAAATTTCATAACATCATTTCATGAAAAAACCATAGCAACAAAATATACGCGACGGCACGGGACGGCAATGTCCTCGACAATGTTTGGCCCGTGCCTCACGGCACGTGACCCGCCACGTCCGTGTTCCTGTAGGTAGCGTATGCACAGTCGCTCTAGACGCGGCGGAATGTTATTACTTATCAAGCATTCTGGGATACATCATCAGCAAGATTGTTGCTTGTCACCGTCACTGTACGTATGTTATATGACCACGTTCCCGTTGAGAATGCTGCACATCACGTCCTCGTCCCAGCTGTGGTTTTATCCCGTTACGTATGCTGCGGCCTTATTATGTATATACCGTTATCTTTTTTGGATTTGTTTTCTTTTTACTTTGGATTTACTATTGTACCCTTCATTTTTATTTCATCAATAGATTATTGATATCTTCTTATTTTTGACATATAAACTGTAATTCTCTCACAATCTTTTAATTATTTATTTTAGTGCCAGGGTTCTAATACGGCGATGTATATATTAATGTATACAAATGTACACTAGGTGATAAGTGAAAGTATGTTTAATTATAGAACATACTGTACACCTTAGAGATAAACTGTATAGAACATACTGCAGTACCCATAATTTTTGTACGACATTCTTATATATACAGTTCTCAATAAACTGTTCTATTAAATTCTATTTTATACAAAATCTAGATAATCTACTTCTGCTGCATATATCCCATTAGAAAACGACTAATAGCCAATCTATTTGAACAACTGGGATATGAGCAAAAGTTAAAAATTTGCATCAGAAAGCTAGAGCTGCTGTCTTTAAGCAGAAAAAAGTATTATAAGGAAGAAACATTACGGACATCAACCTTCAGATATGTCTTATCAGACGCTCATACATGCGTATCTGTTAAAAAAGTAGACCGCATTTTCTCCCTAGTAAACAAATAAAACATGGGAAGCGTGCGTGGATGCATGGGGATGCATATGGGACATGTGAATACGTATTTTTTCATGCATGTTGAAAGCGTTATAATGGCTTATAATCGGCCGATGATTGAGTGTCCGTTGGATTGTCAAGGATTGAGGAACTTATTAGAAATGATTTTACAAAAACTTAGCAATACCTAAATGGAAGCCATTCACACGATCAAACAGGTTTTCGGAGATAACGCGGACGCTATGATCATATCGATAAAAGATAATCGACCCTCAACAAACCGAAATGACAGTGTGATGGACCACGTGTGGACTTTGCTTAGGGTTGATTTTAAGATTTTACTACGGGCAAACCCGCCATCCCTAGACGTTTCATTGGACTCTATCGCTTTATCGCCTCGAGATGAGCGTAAATATTTTTGTCGATACAAATCCATCTATCAAGTTCCGCCACTGCCCGTTAGAGGCCATCCCTTACGGCGAGGCATTGGGAAGGCACCGGTGGGCGTCCTCGCTTCCTGACTACCAAATGTAGACGGATTTCTCCATCCGCCTGTTTAGTCACAGGCTCAAAGTCGCTGTCGCGAGCTCTACCTGTCGTAATAACGCGGCATTCCGTCACTCGCGGACCTCTTCAATGATCATCCGAGATCGGGTGAACAACGGGTTTCTAAGGATAGGTGAAGACAGGTCGACATCTACCCCGCGTCTTAGGTCTCATTACGCTTTCAGACGCCCCCGGATATTTGTCAGTTGAGCAAGACCGTTAAATCGTCCAGGGCCGCAGAGGTGCTCCCCCAAATTCGACCGCATAGCAGATTCACCGGGTTAGTCCCTCTTCGGAGAGGATGCCGGATGGGTGTTGAGTCATGAGTTGGGCCCACCATGTTGACGAATTTGGCAATTATAACCCGAGCTGCACAGCCCCATTAGGCCCCCATTAGGCCGTCTATGCTCAAACAGGATTCCGCGTTTCCGACACTTCAGTAGTTCATGGGTCCGTGTGATTCTTGTTTAATCCGCTGAAAGGGACCGATTCCAAACAACAGAAGATATTATGCACACGCTGCGACATATTCAAACTTCTAAACGAGTGAAGCCATTTCATTGTAAATTAGTGATAACTACTATTATCGTTACTGCAGTAACATTTATAACTAATTTATAACAAGCTTACATTAAATTACGTATGTGTGCGCCTTTACAATTTTACACCTCCGCCATGTGAGTGTTTACCCATTGATCGCGATGACTGTTGTGTTAGTTAATCCGTCGCTTTGGGTTTATTTCACGTTTTTCACACAAACCGAAGAAAAGTGCGAAGGTATATAAATAAAGGTATTTATGGTTAAAATGAAGAGAGTGCTTCCCAGTCACCGCTACAGATTCTCAGCAAACGATTCTCAAACTTGTGAATGTGTATTTCATATCTGCCTATTTGTCTGCTACCTACGAACTGAAAAACTGCTCGATTTCTACCAATTTCGCCATTATATTTCAAGTAATAGCATTATATTTCTCTGAATAACTTTGGATTTAAGACTATACTAGGGCGAGCCCCTTACCCTGAGGCGTTTCAACGAACTTTATTGTTATATTGCCCCAATATGAAACTTACAGAATTTGGACATAACATATCGACAATCCAACTATGCCACTGCCCGTCAGAATCCTACACCTTACGGCGAAGCAATCGGGAATTGCCACCCAGCGGGCAGCATCACCCCCTGACTACCAGATTAGGTCGGATTTCTCCGTCCATCCATCTGGTCCCAGGCTCTAAGTCGCTTGCACAACCTCTACCCACCGTGATAACGCGGCATTCCGTAACTCGGAAATATCGCAGACGCGTGGCCTCCTTTACTCGGAGAGTCATCCGAGATGGGGTGTCCATCGGGTCGTTTCTAAGGATACGCGACGACAGGTCGACATCTACCTCCATGCTTTAAGAACCATTACGCAACTAGACCCCCCCCCCCCAGACTATTCGTCAGTTGAGCAAGGCCGGTAAACTAACTAATACATCAACCGTCCAGTCCGACTGCAAAGCGGGTTCATCGGATTAGTCCCTCTTTGGGGAAGCTGCCGGATGGGACCTGAGCTGTCGGTCGAGCCGACCGGTGTAATAAAATAGTCATATGGCCCGAGCTGGACATCCCCATTAGGCCCGTATTACTCCGGAGAATCAATGAATTATGCCGATAAAATATATATTCTTTTACCCATAAAATAGTGCTATTTCTGTGGAACTATGCCGCCTTTTGACTATGTCGCCTAGTGGCAACATTTTCTAGGCGGGTATACTGTAGTAGCATCACGTAGTCAACATCAGAATGTCATCCATCAGCATTTTTGGGAGCGCTCTTTCAAATTCGCCCAAATTTCTGCCCGTCACTAATTTTTGAATTGATTCAAAGACTAAACCTCACGAATAAATGATTAATTTTCTGAAATAATAACTGCATTAATTTATCAATAATATATGAAATTCTGTTCTATGTAGAAGAGCGTTTTAAAAATATTTTCCAGAAATATATTGAAACAGTTTCCTTTTTTTTAAAGCCGTTTACAAGTTTGACAACTTTTCTAGAGCAATCCAATAAGTTAGAAGAAAAGGAAACAAATATTACTTGTTTTTCTATGGTGAAAGTATATATTTGTAATTGAAGATATTTTTTGTAATAAAATTTCTTCGAGATTCTTTTAAACCCGATGCTTCTTAAAATGTTTTCAATGCCCATCGCCGAGCGCAAGGACATAACACAAAAACAGGATTTAACAGACGAAACACAGACGAATGGTAAGTGACGCGATGCTAAACAAATTCGATATAAAAACGATCTTTAAACCGACCCAAAATATTGCTCGATCTCTGAGGCCTGTAAAAGATGTAATACCACTGCAAACTCTGGGTGCGTATCAAATCGAATGCAGCTGTGGGTTAGCTTACGTTGGAAAAACGAAATAGCCTACAACCACTCGACTGATGGAACACATCAACGCTGTTAAAAACGTTCAGCGAGAAAAATCGGCGATCTGCGAACATATATTGGATAGCGGAACTAACCACTGGGTGCAGTTTCATAATCTCATATCCAAGAACAATTTTACTTTCCCCGTATGATCCGGGAAACTATTAAAATAACAAGAACCCTCTTCTTAAAAAGTTGTGTGCGGATTTTAAAAATTCACACACACCGCCCCCCCCCCCCTCCACCAGCGTTATAATGTGCGTAGTAACAGCAGCAGTTTGCCTCCTCCCGCAGAGCAACATATGACGATTGACAGCAATTTAATCTACCATGGACAACGGCAGTTGCAAACATCGCCGAAACGTAGGGTGCTAAAAATTCCATGCTGTAAGTTCGTTTAATCTTATTTATAATGTCAAACAACCGCGATAGTCTTAGACTTCAATAATAATACCACCAAAGACGCCTACATTATGTATAGTGGGTCCTAAATATAATCAAAGAATCGCGTTTTGCTGAGTTAATTTTGATTCGCCAACAAGCAAATAAATTCTCCAAGAGCAAAATACCTGCTTTTGGAGGACTGGAAACCTCGGGCACATATTATTAATATAGTTTTTTTTCAGAGGTATGCAATTTGGACTCTTACAGCTTTAAAATGGAATAAAATATATACAAATAATGTTAATGACCGTGGTGTTGGCTTTATTTAGAAGATAATGTTATGCCATTAGTGTTTAAATATGACTTCGGGCATATGGGCGTCACGGTTGGCTCGAAGGTAGCGCAATCGTGAAGTCCAATTTTCGACCACTTTATCGAGCAACTTGGGTCGTATATCGGCAATAACGCGGCGAGTGCTGACTTCCAAGTAATTCAACATCTGTGGTTTGTCGATGTAGAGTAGTGACTTCACATACCTATCCCCAAAGAAAGTAATCCATAGGTACAGTATACCTACAGAGAGAAAAATAACCGCACTCTCGGGTGGCAAGGCGCGGCGGGGATGTGGCGCGAGAGAAGTGAGCAGAGGGGTACAAAACGACAAACGCCTTTGTTTGCCGTTACGAGGCTCGGGATTGTAGAAAATGAACGTGCTTGCGCTATGTTTTTCTGGGGATGACGGCCATATGACGAACGCTGAGACTTCTCATTCTGCTTATTTCGTTCAAAGGCACAGATGACCCCTGTGATACAATTGTCTAATAATAGTATTACGATTTGTGGTAGCCCTTACTACTTGTGATGTCGCTCGCTACGGTTTCAATTTTGTTCTAAGAGAAGCTACTGACTGTATACTGTGCCACAGGTGTGAGATCACACGATCATAGAGGCCAGTTTACAGGTCCATTACGCGTAATTATGCGCTCATGGATTATTTCCCACAATAAATTGACGTTATCGCGCGCTATGTGAAATTCTGGCGTAAGTTTATACATGGTAAAATGACAAACCGAACTGAGCACAAATTAGCTGCCAGCTGTAAATTGGCTGTCGCTGAGAAAAGTGTTGCCAATTTAAAAACAGTATCCATAAAAACACTATATTATTAGAAACCTTACTTCTTGGCGGACACCGCAGACAATGCCATTGTCCCAGGTTCTGGAGTAATTGCAGAATACATCCACTAAGAAACTTCTAATGTATCCTCCAATATGTAAACTGAAAAAAGAAATAAGAAGGGATTTTCTCCATAAAGAAAGGCATTCAGAAACTAAGAAAAATAAATAGTATTTTGAGAGCGAATATAAAAATATATATAATACACTATAGTTCATCGACAGCCAAATATTAGTAACGCAAAATATTTAAAAAATATTATTAATCGTAAAGTTATTAACAATTTTATTTAAAATTGTTACAACTTTCATCTCATTTCCCATCCCGACTCATCCCCATTTTCCAGCGGAAACAAGATAAAATAAGATATACGTACATTTTGTTAACTTTTAATATTCGCAATCACATATTTCGACCGCCTATTTTAAACATGATTTTCTGAGAGATATAGTGCTTTCTGACAAGATCTATTGTCAGATTTAGTCGCCTCGTAAAAAAATGATCCGAGAAGACGTATATTGTCAAAATCGCAAAAACTGGAGATTGTTTTTGATCCGTCACTCCTCCAATGCCAAATGTCATCTGACAGTGAAAATGCCGCTTTTTGTAAGAGATCATTTTAAATTTGTTATATAAGTTACAGTTCTCCAATATCCCGGAAATAAACGAAAACAAGAAAAAGTATTTGATTTTTGGTTAATAAATATTATTGGCGAATTATATTAGGGACTTCAACAGACCCCGCCATATACTTCTTGATATTTTGTCTTAAGTTATTAATTGGAATGACATATTTATGATATTACAATACTTGCAGAGTTGTTTGAGGTTAATGTGAAAACTTTCCATTCAGAGATCGAAAGATGAAAGTTGAGACTTTATTTTGGCACTAAAACAATGCCTAGTCAATTTACACATCCGACCTTGCAAACGGTATTTTCATTTATTTTTTATTTTTTTTAAAAAATATTTTTTTGGTTTTTGTTAGTTGCAATTTTGGAAGACCTGTGCAAGCTGCGAAATGCCCAAAAAACCTTGAAATATTTGACCTTTTTTGGTTTTTGTTCTATATCTTCTAAAGTATACGTCCTGCAGAAACGGATATTATGATATGCCAAGGGAAACACCAGCCGGCCGCAATACTCCGAAAGCCTATTATTGCTTGCGCTGATATTCCATTCTTACGGCAAGCCAAACACCAGCGGGACGTAATACGCCGAAAGACTATTATTGCTTGCGCGGAGATACCATTCTTCTGACATCGCACATGACAAATAATATATTTTTTTTGTTTTTTGAGAGATTATAATGAAAAAATAAAAATAATGCAAAATATTGCATTATCATATTTTAATCATTTACTTGGTACGTATTACCGATATAGTTTCAAGTTGTTTGCCATATAGATTCCGAGATAAATGCAAATTAGAAAAAGGCGAAGACATCAACTTTTATTTATTTTCATTCAGAAAAAAATCAAAATATTTAAATTTTGCATCACAGTACTAAAGATTAAGAAATTCGCTACAAGACTCATATTTTTATTTTTGTTTTAATGTACGCGGTAGTCACTTAAATTTGATCGCAAAATGTCAGTTTGTCACTGTTTGAGAGAGGTAGTCACCTTAAGTAGATTAACTTTGTTACAGACTTAAATAAACCTAAACCAAGCCCCGTATGCCCAGGAGTTTCAAAAAGACAGTTTAGCAATCTTATTAATTAGCCATCCCTTAGATCACCAAGAGGCTCATCGAATCTCAAAAGAAGAAATGTTTCACTTTTTTGAAATCACGGGTATTACTCGAATTGAGGTACAAATTCTTCTCCGATTGAGAACCATTGAGGTGTCAGTAACGCTATCCAACAAAGCCTCCCAAAAGCGCGGTGTTTTAAAATATTTATTTTATTATAAGGACGAGAGGCTGGTAGTTTTTTCTAGCCCACTCATATCTAATTCTACAAATATGGCCGATCACGTTTCAGCCACGAAAAGTGTCCGTTTTTCCTTAAGAAATAATGCACCGAGCGTGTCTTTTTGTAGACGAGCTATTGAATAGACTGTAGACGACCATAATTGAATAAAAGGCACCGAAATTTTTGGGTCTGCGATAAGATGGCCAATATTAAAAGTAAACAAGGGAAAGATCGGCGGCAAAACTAAACTAAAACTATCTCGCCGACACAGAAATTGGTCTACCTTTAATAAGTGTCTTGTTTTCTGGATTTTTGTATATTTTTTAATCTTCTTTTTTTCATTAATAAATTTCACACTGCCAGATCGCTATTCCGCACAGGACAGAATGCACTCGCCGATTTATGCTGCGTTCCGTTTGACTCTATGGAGTGCAGAATTTCCAGCATGCGGTTCAGCAAACGCCAGTGACGCGTACCATTTGGGTCTCAGCAGTGCAGAATCTCTAGAAGAATTTCTCCAGAGAACGCTTATGTCTTCGAGTCGAGGCGGTTACTGCGAATTCTGCGATTTATGACAGCTGTCATCTCGGTAGCCATTGAATGGTTGTTTTTAGACAAATTTTAAATAAAAGTGGTGCGTGTATATTTAAAGTAACATATTTTGTGGTGTTTCTCGTGCTTTTTTGACTGAAATGGTTTTAACAAAAATAACGGACCAGAACTGAATTCGAAGAGAGTGACGTGACAGCGCCCAGCGTTCCGTTTGGCGTCGGATTTACAAGCGGTCCATTTGAGGAATTTGCAGCATTTGATAAAGACGATCTGACATTCCCCAAAGGGAACGCACCTTTAATAATTAGCCACCGGGGCTTAACCCAAAATCCCATTAGCCAAAGAGGAGATTCTCAAATAGGTCACCCAATTAGTGATTCGCCGAATAGTAATTGAACCGGATATCGGTCGAACGCCCTGTTAAACCGAATATTAATTGATTTGTCATAATTACTATAAAAAACGTAGAAATAGGCCACATAAAAAAATAATTTGAGGGAGATGGGAAATAAACGAGAGTGGGATGGTAACATCTAACTGCACATTTACGCAATGAGCAGAGGGCAGCGTGTGACCGGCTGTCGCCTCATAGTGTAACGGAGCATATTATCTCTTTTAATTTATTTGTATTAACTTTTGTTTGTTTGTTTCTACTCTTTATTAGGAAATTTCTCAATGGGCGGGTTTATTGTTAGACAATCTTTTACAATCAACCCTACTATAAAGTATTTATATGTATGTGTGCATGTAACGTGTGTATAAGTGTGTGTCTTGTTATTGCATTCGGTTGACAGAACTGAAAATGCAAATCCATTAATTTTATCTCAACGGAAAATGGTGACCCACTTTTGTAT
>JAOPUG010000037.1:9275871-9287647 GCA_027564375.1 Micropterix facetella | reverse complement strand
TACATTCGAGCCAGCCACGGTGCCTATATGCCCGAAATCATGTTTAAACACTATTAGCATAAAATTCTCTTTTAAATTAAGTCAACCCCATAGCTATTTACATTATTTTTATGTATTTTATTTCAATTTATATTTGTAAGAGTCTAAATTGCACACCTCTAAAAAAACATCCTTTAGTAAGTCGTAACTAACAGCTATATTTACAAAATTATAAAATGTATCTTCCTAGGGCCTATGAAATGTAATTTACACACAGGTTATCGAGACTGCTGCCTATGAGCACTGCACCACAAAGAAAGTACTACAATAAACTATGTATTTTTTTGTTCTGAATTGACTAATTAAACAATATCTTGTTTTAATACTGTGATAATGGGGCGCTCTAATAAGCATAAAAGTGGTCGAAGAAATTATTTTGTGTAGACTAATACAGCTGAACTCTGAACAGCCCTTTGGAATATCGTTCATGTCTTTTTTATTAGATTAGTACATATTCGAGTGAATGTCAGTTAAATTAATTATTCATACCAGAGCTATGTTGGCATTATATAAAACATTAATAATAATATTTATATCTACAAGTAGTCAGCAGTAATAGATTGCCTAGGCAATATGCCCGCCCGCCTTTTATGCCTAATATCCAAATGGTTCTGTTGCAGTTTGGGTCAGATGGCTACTTTTATTAACTCGCTCGGCACAACTCACGGAGCAACTCCTATCCGGGAGCCTCCACGAAGAGGGATCAACCCAATGAAACCGCCGTGCGGCAGATCTGGGGACGGAACCTCGGGCGGTTTACCGGCCATGGTGATCAGTCGGCAGAGACCCGGTGTCACCTATCCTTACAAACGATCCGTTGGCCACCCGATCTCGGTTGGCATTCCGAGTAAAGGACGCCTTGGATCCGCGATATTTTCGAGTGACGGAATGTCACGTATAATACGTCAGGTAGAGAAATCCGTCTAAATTTGGTAGTCAGGAGGTGAGGGTACCACGTGGCAGAATTTGATATGTGGATTTGCTGTCCACAAGTTCTCTGCTCATCTTGGGGCGACATAACGATAAAGTTTGTTGAAAAGCCTCAGGGTGACGGGTTCACGGATAGCATATATCTTAAGACCAAACTTGTGCCTGATATCTAATGTATAATTATAAATAATATTTCTTAAACCAATAATGGTACAATAAAGACACTCATCCATATAAATGATTGTTGTAGAAAGGCTGCCTAGAATGCTAGATTATTCGCTGAAATGAATAGGTGAATGTGGATGTGAAAATACTTTATACATAGTAAATTTGGATTCGAAAGAAAAATCTATACTCTGGTAAAATTGCTTTTATTACACTATAAGTTTATATGTGTTGTTCTATTTTTTTATATCTTGTTAACCAATAAATAATACAAAATAAAGTCATGTTTTTTGTTATTCCGTGGACAGTGTCAAACAACCTCTGAGACGGGGATCAGTCGACACAGAAGATGAAAGTCCAGGAGTGAGAAATGTTAATTTAATACAAAGTATTATCTGTATGGTAAATATGTTGATATATAAAATAAAATAAAAACGTATTTTAATTTTTATTTATTTCGTCGATTTATATGCCTTGTTTAATTATCAGAAGTTAAACACCAATTCATTAGAGTCTGGGAAAAGATACATACGATACGTCGGCGAAATTGGTCGTTATCGCTCAGGTTCTCTCAATGGATTCCTTTCAGTCCCAATCATTGTGGACCTGAGGCGCGTATTTTCTCTGCCCAACGTACTGAATCTTACAACCGTACAGCTGGTTTATTATACGGCAAAACCAATTGAATGCAGTAGTGTTAGGATGCCCCAAAAAAACAAGTGTAAGAAAACGGAATAAATAAAATGACGTTATTGATAAGCCCACACGATCTGGAAATCAATTTGGATTACACACGGAATAATAATAATAATAAAATTGTTAATTACAGGAAAAACGACTTTATTGGCTTGTGGTTATGTCTATTGAATTTTATTAAATGAAAATAGAAAAATAAACAGAAATCGTAGAAACGTTCAATTTTAATAACAAAAAAATAACAACAGTTAAAGACAAATAACTATATCTTTATTTATAAATATTACACATCACTTTTCTAATATGATTAAAAATTATACTTTCTGTATTTAGAAAACTGTCATTAGTTTTATCATTATTACTAAACTTTCTGTAAATTACATAGTTACCTAATTACTTTTAATACTTACAAAGTTTTGAAAAATTGAAAATAAATAAATTGAGTAACGTAAATGTTGATATCACTGCGATATTTATAAACATATAGTACTTAATATGCGAAATGTTGGTGTTGATGTTTCAAAGCGTTGAAGATGATATATTGAAAATTAGTAACGTAATAATCTGCTCTGTGATGTATCGGCATCATACTATTCGCTAAACGTTAAACATAGCTTACTCGTACGTCGCTATTTAATTAGCTATGACCAAAATGGTATGATGTAACTCATAGGCGTTATCGCCGGTATTTTAGACAAAGGGAGAATAAGACGGCGCTCTACTCGCTCATCATAGGAAATAAAGAGATAGAAGACTGTTTCAAGCTGTCAAACTCCCGGATATAGCGTTGCTCCCGGCGGATATGACAAATCATGACAATTAGTTGGATTCGAATTAAAATTATTTGATTAAATCACCAAAATGTTCTCCAACCACGAATATTTCGAGAGAAAGTCGTTTTTTATCAAATGACAGCCACGCGATGGCAGCTCATGTGTTCATGCCTGCGTTCAGTGCAATAATGATTTCCACTATGGCAGCGACCGCCTTGACCAATCAAATAGTTTTATTAAATAGCGATCCATCCACTGAACGCAGACTCCCTTTAACATGGCCGATTCTGTGCATGCTATATTTTGATAGGTATATGTCCTTACATCACACGAATTTGAGTATATAGCCGATAACAAATAGCCGCTAGAATAACTACACCGACTGACGATACATCATAGGGCAGATTATAACGAAATATAACAATACACAATCACGAAATAGCACAAAAATCAGAACCTAATCTTTAACTAACGAACGAGACTAATTATTAAGATTGCCAAGTACATCTAAACTCCCCCCCCCCCCCAGAGGTTTTTAAACGCCTAGTGATAGTAACCAACGCCGAAAATATATGACGTCGATTCACGTAGCCGAGTCGGCGCGGCGGCCATTTTATTCGGTTTATGAATATTTAACTGATTACCCAGTTTATTACATAATTGCACTTAAAAAATAATGTCGTTTCTTAAAAAAAGTATTTTTTTTTATTCACCTTTTAATTATTCACCAAGTTTAGCTCACGTGCGCCGAAAAGTTTTAATTTAAAAAATAAGATTGCTTGCCGATTTCAAGAGTCAAAAGGGGAAAAATATGTTTTATCTTGTTATAAAACGGGGGGTAAAAGATGTCTCGATGTGTTTCTTGATTTTACCATAGATGAAATAACACTTTTAATCTATGATTTAACCCAGTGGAGTCTGACAATTTGGAAGAGCTCATTTGCTGATTTCTAGAATAAATGTTTATTTAATTATTTAAGTATTATATCTAGGAATGAATTAATGTAATATTTGTAATGAGATGTTAGCAAAAAATGGACGCAAAACATATTATTATTACCGTTTGATAGAGTCGCCTAATTAGGACTGGACCTGTTTTAGGGCAGATTATAAATGTCAAGGTATTAAGTCTCCATTGTCAACCTAACCCATAGGTTAGTAATTATTTATTAATCGACAAATAAAAGCGGTCAATGTTTCTTATATCAAATAATTTAAATCGAAACTATAAAATCAAACAAATTGAAATGTAATAATGACACACTGAAATCAAAATATTCAAAACAAGGAAAAAAATATATAATATGAATAGAAGAAAAGAAATGAAAACTAAATAAAGACCAGAAACAATATATAACCACCATTTACATATATAATAATTATATACTACATATATACTAATTATATACTACTTATATACTACAATAATATAATACATATACAATATATAATAAAAATACATATATAATAAAATTTAAAAAAATATCATTCAAAATACATTAATTAGCATTTTCCTTTAATTATCCCTTCCTTCTTCCACCAACCAATTGTTATTGATTTTTTAAACTTGATCTCGTTCTCGTTACTTTTTATTGCTCAAGGGCAAATGAACGTAAAATGGCGTTGGCCAAATGCTGTGTACGCTCTTGGAACCATCATATTACCGGATTTTGTTGCTCTCGTCTTCCCAACTCGTTGTTGATTAATAGGGGTCATTTTATCTATAACATATATTAGTGCTAACCGAATATATGTAAAGCTGTCTTACGTTCAGAACATTAGACTCGATATAAAGATGGTCTGAAGGATATCGATACGTTTTACGCGCGATTATTTTTATAATACATTTTTGTGCTACTTATAGAGGGCGAAGAGTGGACTTTGTGCAATTGTACCATCCTCTAATGCCATATAGAAGTATTGACTGGCATAATAGATAGTATGTATTGTGCAGATAAAAGTGAGACAGATAGTGACTAAATATTATTGTGTATGTAATTTTCTTTCGAAATTAAATGATAACGTATAACCCTTTCTATAGTTTATCAATTGCAATTTGCTTATTACAAATTACATTACAATGATATGCTACAGCTCCTTTACCAGTCAATGTGTATGATAATAATTCATGGTTAGAATCCATTTGGTACGGAATCTTTGGCGTGAGAGTAGAACTTAGTTAATCACGTCGCCAGATAATTCCTAAAATTGATCATTACTCCGGAAATTGAATGGAGATCGACTCGAGTTGACTCTTTCTTCTAATGAACCAGCAGTACAAGTTGTTGGCGGAAGAGTCATAACATAAATGATACCCTTAGCTACTGTAGAGATAGAATCAGTTTCCTTCAAATCGTCATGTCTGCAAGTTATTGCGCCGACACTCGTCGCATTGACGACGTCTCTCGCGCCCTTTCCCATACATTTTCACACGTCACGAGTATTGCCGACTCGCTTACACCTTCCAACTCAAACCTATGTTCCAAGTGGCCAGTGTTATAAAAGGGAAATTAAATAGGTACAGTCCTAAAACAAACAGAGTTGCTGCCACCTTCATGCATCATTGTGACTGTAACACATGTGTGAAGTAAAATTATTGTAATTTAAAAGCTGCAGCACAGCTTCATCCACAACTGTTAATGCGGTGCGTTGAAATTCCTCCGAAATCCGGAAGCGGCATCCTCGCCTCCATTCAGCTCTCTCGAGGCCCGCGATGCCATTAATGCTGCTGGAGGAAAAAATCCTTCTTGTGCTGCTTTCGAAATGTCAGCATCCTGAATTCATACGCCCGGCGACAGTGGCACCTGCCTGCCAGACAGCTAGCATTACGGTGCCCTTGCGTCGGCAATAAAAATCGGGATTCATTATTCTATTGCTAGATCAAACGATCGATCTGACGGCTCGTAACAGATCCGTCACAAAAGTTTTGCAAAATAAATTGGAAATAAATACAATATAATATTATTATTCCTAGGAATGCAGTTAGGTCTTGTAATTAAAATTGGCTTTAAAAGCAACTTATAGTATGGTAGGGCACACCGAAATTATCAGGAATCTACTACTTCGGAATAAACTAATACCGAAAATCCTACTACTACGTCAATCATACGTCAAAGTTCAACATCAACATAAATCAATGTCAAATCATACTACATAATCATACTACTACTGGGATATATAGGTTGACAAAGCCGGCTAGACTATGGTAAAAAAAACATTTATCGTTTCGCTCCTCGCAACCTACGCCGGCTCACAGAGACTTCTAATGTAGCGATGTTAGTGATTTCCCGTGCTTAGAAAAATGATGGAGTCGACACCAAAAGCAGCGAAAACATGATAATTCAACAATAACAAGGTCAGTGTCACGGCCCTTTAAAACGACCCTCTGTACGAGAAACGACAAAAAAAAATGAAAAATTGAAAAACCGACATTTTGACATACAATCTACAATACAGTACATGCTAGAAAGGAACAATGTTCCATTCACAATTGCAGATGATACCGTATCAACTGACGATCATACAATAATATGGAGATGACACCGCATTAATTATGACTGCCAAGTCGTAGTATGAAGTATTTTTTGAGACTCACACACACATGTTTGGACTTCGTCAAACTCCTAACGTTTGGACTCCGACCTGTAGTGATTGAGAATAAACCCACTCTAAAGGTCTACTATAATTACTGCAACATAATAAACAACTGCTCATGTTATACCATTGAAATGGTAAAAAAAATGCGATGCAACATAGAGCAACTTACGATGAGAGGATAAATAACTATCCTTATTTTCAAAGTTTCTCGTCCAAAATTTGGCCCGTCCGTAATATTACGTAGGACGGTATGCAGCCTCCTTGGGTGACCCTAAGCACCACCACCAAGTGCAACTTTGATCCGAGTCCCGCAGGTGCTGCTGCAGGTTTATCCTGGTTTTTCATCTTTGGTATTTTTTGGAATCGTGGTGACGAAATAACCTTGTTGGAATAGCCAATTTGGATATTTAGGGGTTATCAATCACGGGACGATCCAAAGTTGCTTATGTATATCGCTACTTTTCCTGTTATTTAGATATCACGACAGGTAAATATTACAGGAAAATTTAATGTCATTTCTTACTTGATACTCCTTATTGTCGCCTAGCGGCAACATCTTCTAGGCGGGCATCCTATAGGGACAGTATAACGAGTTAGGTGGTCTACCATCATAGTACTGGACGCGCTCAATAGGAAACTTAGGGAAAGAGGTCCCCTTGTCTTACTCCACCCGGGCCTGTATGGTCACCCTATTGGTCGTGTGGAGTTGCGACTACCCAGGGAGGTTGGGCAGATGAATTGCGCGCTGAAACAGAGCTATGGAATGCCGTCGCGATCTGATCGAGCACGTTCTTCGTTGTCACTCGCACACTATCCACCTCCCACTCACACCCACATGACAACACTACATCTATAGCACCAGCATCACGACTGGACAAATATAAAACACGGTAATAAATTATAACAAATTTTACTTTTTTACATAAAACGTCTGTAAGTTTGGTTTAATACAAAATCGGTTCGGTAGCCAGGTTAAAATTTTCGATGCAACAAAAATCTCCCGAATTTCATGACACGATAAATAGGCTAGTAATGAAGTAATAACAACCAACCGACTAAATCCAGATAGCTTACACGTGTAAGTACAGGCAGCTTCAAAAATCTCTTTTTCTCCCACACTGGCTCAAAAATGCGTTCATATATATAATTCAAGCTCATCAAAACAAAAAATAATAGGACATAATATAAATACCTATATCCCATTCCTCTCCTTTCATATCGGGCCGTTAGGGGCTATCCATAAAATACGTTACGCAGATTTTAGTCATGTTGACCCCCCTCCCCCTTGTCACACTTCGTCATAGTAGTAAAACCCTCCTCCCCCCTTATTACGTCACGCTGGGTCTGAAGACCCCCCTAGTTTAAGTTAATTATTTTGTAATATATAAGCCAGGTATGTACCTACATACTACAATTAGACATAATTATATCAAAATGTATAATTAAAGCTAAACATAAACATATTTATTTTTATAATGTGATAATTATTCGGTCGTCCAGGGATTCGCCAAACATTATATTATAACCTCAATTATAGGTACTGTCTGGGCTATGTCCGTTTCACCGAGAGACATCTCTCAAATAATGTCCTCTTCGTCCATCCACTCTGCGTTTTCAGTAATTTTAATCTCGTCACATAGGAGGCATAAGACCCTGTACGCTGCCAATTACTTAAAAGGTTTTATGGTGCATTTTGTTAATGTGTTGGTGCAAAATCTTCTTCATGATATAAGTATGAATGAACCGACTGCCTTGCACCGTGCGCTGCTCAAAATGCTTCAATCGTTCAAAGGAATGACTCCTTGTTGACTGGTCATGGCGTTGTTCGGTGAAAGAATAGAAAAAAAACTGTTTGGTTTGCATGCACATGGACTAATAATTTCGCACATTAAGAGAGTTTGAAATATCTGTTCAGTATACATATTTTAAGTGAAGCTAAGAGATTTTTAGATTTCTACATGAGACTCTTGGTTTAATATTATGTGAAATGTGTGATGTCACGTTTTATATGCCCTCCCTCCTCCCCCATCGTCACACGTCGTAACGGTAAGCGCTAACCCCCGCCTCCTCCTACACGCGAACGTGTTTTATGGATAGCCCCTTTAAATATAATTTTGAATATAATTCAATTAAAAGAATAAAAACACAAGAACAGCGATTCAAGCTCATCAAAGCAATAAATAATAAAGTATAATATACATAAATACCTATATCCCATTTCTCTCCTTTCATATATTTAGAGTTAAAATATAATTTTGAATAAATCGAATTAAAAATAATAAAAACACAGAACAACTGTTTAAGAATAGGTATACTAATTATGTAATATGTTTAAAAGCCATAAATAAGATCAAATGAATTTACCGCATGAAGTTTTGTAGCATCCGACGTTTCGGCGATGTTGCAACCGCCCTGGTCCAGTCTACTACAACGATGGTTGCAACATCGCCGAGACGTCGCGTCGGGTACTAAAACTCCGCGCGGTACATTAATTTTATCTTATTTTTAATGTCAAACAACCGCGATAGTCTTCGATTTCATGTTTACAAGCTGCTCCGACAATTAAAACCCTTTTATTTCCATTTTTGCACTGCAACATGGTAGTTACCCCGACAAGAAACACAAAACTAGCGTTAAATTGGTACGTTTTTTTAAAATGCAGACAACTGCCTAATTCTTATTTTCTATGGACAATAAGAATACCTGAAAGTAGTGTTTCTGGGTACAATAACTAAATTGTTTGATGGTACACGATGTCGCATTTCAGAAACAAAATGCAAATTGTATTTTAATAATAACCGAAACCATAAAAATAAAAATGTTTTCATACTCACTCAATAATGAACATAATAATCACTGGATGCAAGTGAAAAAATAAGCTTTTCAAACAAGATTTAATACACTACCCTAAATAAAGTTTATCACATAATATCGCAGATATAAGAAATAAAACTAGTAGTAAGATGAAATGTACAAGTACTTTTCAAAACGCCAGCGGTCGGCTCATATAGGTTTGTATATGGCAGCTTTCTGTTTTTCTTTCAATCGGATAATTTGTTGAAAAGTACAGCCCCTTATGTCAATTAGCTTTACATTTTATAACTCAAGAACTCACATTCCAATGTAAAAAAATCTTTTGATAATCTATTTTCCATAGTAATAATACTGATAGGTAATAAAAAGTTGGTGATCGTACGGATGAAGATGTGATTTCTCAGTTGTTTGTTTATATCGCAGATCTCACATCTAGTTCAGGTAAGGAACCTTAAATCTCTTTTTAATCAAAGAATAATACAGATTGGCGAAATAATTTTCGAAATCGGATAACGTGTTCTTAAGTCATGCCTTCTTGAGTCATTGTAACTCAAGAAAACATTGTCCGATTTCAACATTTTCTTCGATGTACGTTTTTGTTCAGAGAGCTAATATAAAGTTAGTGACCGTATAGCAAAAAAATTGATTTTTCAGGCATCCTTTGGTATAAGCACCCTGACATATTTTATGTATGACCCCCAATATCTAAACAGCTCTTCTCATTGATTTTTAAACAGATTAGTTAAAGCATTTGCGTAATCGGACGACGCGTTCTTGAGTTATGGTGTCTCAAGCCTCTTAGGTCATTGTATCTTAAGAACGTATTGTCCGATTTGCAAAATTTCTTAGTTAGATGGATTTTTTTTTTAATTCGTGAACTAATAAAAAGTTAGTGACCGTATGGCTGAAAATGTGATTTTTCTATCGTTCGTTTATACGACAGCCCCATAACGTAGTTTACGGATGACTCCTAAAATCTAATCAGCTCTTCATTCGTTATTACGCTTCTAAATATTATAAAACGTGGAACAATTGTTTTTGAGCAAAAAAGGCACTTTTTTTAGGTGAGTTGAATATGCTGCCTGCAGGCTGACGCTTGCTTAGGTAAACTGTTTTAGGGTAGGTACATTATGATCAAGGTACAACAGTTTCCCCAACCAGTGTAATACGACGCGACTTTTCACAGTGTAGTCGTGATTATTTAACTAAAATCAAACAATTTAAATACGAATGAAAACCAATGCATTGTATCAGATTCAGAAACGTGAAAACTTAACATATACATTAAATCCAAAATCACTAAAATTCGAAAAAATATTGCTTATTGTATTTTTATATTTTGTTATCCGACCACTGTAATAATGACAGTGAGACACTCACCACCACAATGCCAATGCAATTCGGTCCGTTGCTGAATGGGAGGAAACGGCTGCGATGCGACGCAGGATACCACTTTTTACGCCAAAGGACCTTCCGGTACGAATGAGAGAGCGGTACCAAGCCAAACATCAGATCGCATAATCAAAATTAAAGGTATAATTACAATTGGTACACGGATATTTAGATAAAGGCCAAAATTTTCATTTGACCTAAGTATTATTTACTAATTGTCTATATCTTAAGAGAAATATCGCTAGAAAATGACCAAAATGATTTTCAGATTCCGATTTTTAAAATAACATATCCCAGTTTCATTTTATAAATCAATAAGTTGATTAATCTTCTCTAAAAGGTTTAGAAATCTGTCGAAATGCATTCGTTTTTCAGTTCAATCAGATAAACTCCCCATCAAATAAATATAAGAACCACACATAAAGGGAACATGTATTTTTGGCGAATTTTAATTAAAGAAAATTTATAAACTTTTAAGGTTTCTTCGGTGTGACATTTAGAGTGTTCTTCAAGGTCTTATCTCCGAGATTAATGAAAGACTTATAATTGCAGCGATTTCTCGCTACGTGAACGTATTGCCCTATAAATGTTTGCCTACATCGTGCTTTAAGTTTAGCTATCGATCCAGTTATAATTTATAGCGGAATCATTTATAGTAATGCTAATATCACCCTCTTAGGAAGTGTCTTTGACCTGTCACTGGGCCTTAAATGCGAATATAAATCGATAAGCTAAAGAGAGCAGGGAAATCTGAACGGTTAGGAGATTTTCAGATTTACGGTAACGTCATTGAGATACAAATATAAATGAAATTTCTAAATGTATCGTTATCCATACCTTGAAAATATATATATATAAAAGAAAATAAAGATCTTGTAGTTCCTTACGTGGTGACTTGTGACTTTTGTTACAATACGAAAATCGATTTTGGCATTTTAGTGGACCTTCACTTTTGCGAAGCTCTTACTGTATAAATAGATCTATAAAACAATAAATTACTGTAACACCTCTTGAACTAATACCTGTTTTCGACTATTCTCTATTAGTTATTAATAGTTTTAAATCCATTTATCTCTATTACAATAGTCAGGATTATGAATACGATTTCTAAGAAAGGAAATTAATATCGAAATAAATTAACGCTTGAATACACCCATAAAAGGCATATCTCTCCGGTATTATCGTGGAAGTCATCGGCATCTGCAAGAATAACTGGATTTACGGTTCATAGCCTATAATAAATGCTATGTACTTAGAGTTACTCATCACGCCATTGCAGCGGTTTATGGGTTACTTCATAAGGAAATCGAATATGAATCGAAATGGAAATCCCAAAAAATTGAACTCGAATCGAACCTAACAAACCCATT
>JAOPUG010000037.1:9155501-9166408 GCA_027564375.1 Micropterix facetella | reverse complement strand
TTTGTGTTTATGTGTGTGTGTGTGTGTGTTTGTGTGTTTGTGTGTTTGTTTTTGTATCACGACACCCATGCTAATCTATATCAGTATCTGATATTGAAGATAAAATTATTGAAATTATGTGTTTCTTCATTTTCATTAAAATAAACAAGTAAGCACTTTTGAAAGTCATAGATTACTGAAAAGTGTTGATTTGTGATGAAATGTACGGTGAGTCTAATAATGTGGCAAAGGACCGTATATTATAT
Organism: Micropterix facetella; assembly: GCA_027564375.1. Lineage (NCBI taxonomy): Eukaryota > Metazoa > Arthropoda > Insecta > Lepidoptera > Micropterigidae > Micropterix > Micropterix facetella. The sequence goes on along the minus strand of JAOPUG010000037.1, from coordinate 9,166,163 downwards.
TATATTGTATAGTATATTTATTATTGTAAATTCCTTAAAATAAAAATAAACTATAATAGTATTGAAATATGACGTATTGTGCTTTTTGGACGATTTCCAGGTAGGTACTGAAAACAGGGTCCTTTGATCTAAGTATCTATTTGCAGCGTTTATCGGTTGATTACATGTCCCTTGTCTGCGCTCAAGTTTTATCAGTATTTTTTAATCTTTTGTATTTTGTCTTTTTTGTTGTAAATCAAACATTTAAAACAAATACAATAAAATAAAACCACTGGCACAATCTATAAATTAAATACTATAGAAGTATCTATAAATTAAATACTATAGAAGAAGAAAGAAGGTAGGTTAGATTTAACTGAAACATTCGATGTGTTATGCGTCAAATACAAGTCTGGCTCTTTTCGGATCTCGTATTACGATTTATATAAACTGGCACCGGCTAGTCAATTATCACGAGCGCTCCAGCTAATTGCACCCAGGTCGCACGGTCCCTGTACGCATTAAGCATACGCTCTTGCATGTGGGAGTGTTTGTGTGCATGTGTTTTTTCGACTCCTTTATCTAGATTACATCTTAATGCAAGGAATGCATGCTTTGCCCGCCGCCATCCAATGCCATTATGAGATAACCCCCTCCCAACCTACCCACCTGTGCCCTTCAACACAAATACACACACACACATACATGTGTGTGTGTGTTCCCTAACCTCTTCGCGGTCATCAACTCTCCTTACACCAATTTTGTTTGAAATAGGAATGAAGGAAAATTTAATGATCGTAGCTTGGTGTATTTTTCAATCAAAAAGATCTGCATAATCCAGAACTGTGCAACATTTTCGTAGGTCACTTCAAGTCACTCTATCTTTACCAATGTTGTACATTTTGTTCGACTCTGGAAGCGTATTTGAAAGTGATTTAGCTGAGCTACGAACCATGAACCGTTTTTTTTTCGGACTTTCACAAATTTTCACTGGACGTTCACTTTACGTGTTTGCAATCATCGCTCTTATATGTGAAGTATGTGCAATAGTTATCGAACTACGTTTGAATCACGGGAATCGAAGGATACATCTCCGCGCAGCAACGATTTAAAATATTTCCTGAACTTTTATAGAAACAGTTTTTTATCCAGATCACCGACATCATTATCATGCTCTTCTGTAGAGTTAAACATCTTTGATAGTTGAGAACCACTGTTCACTAAAGATATTAAGGCATTAAGTGAGATGCTTTGTGCACTTGTATACATTGATATAAAGTCGGCGTGTCTTCAGAGGCGGCAGCGGCTCTGCGAATAGAAATGGTTTTAAAATCACCTAATGTACAGGTTGCTCCAAACATCTTGGTCCCTCGAACACCTGCTCAGGTAACACGAATATATGTAAATAAATTAATATTCTAATAAAATATATATTCCCCAATCATCTAGAGGACGTCTTCAAAATGTTAAATAGGAAAGAATAAAGCGTCAACATTAACGGGGAATACTTGTCGCGTTTAAGGTTTGCAGATGATATAGTCATTATGGCAGATTCGCTGGAGAATTTTTAAAAAATAGTTTTAAGACTACTCGGGCAAGCCCGTCACCCCGAGGCGTTTCAACGAACTTTAGTGTTATATCGCCCCGAGATGAAACGTACAGAATTTAGACATAACATATCCACAATCAAACTACGCCACTGCCCGTCAGAGTCCTACTCCTTACGGCAAAAGCACCCAGCGGGCAGCCTCACCCCCTTACTACCAGATTAGGTCGGATTACTCCGTCCACCCGTCTGGTCCCAGGCTCGATATCGCTTGCCTACAGTAATAACGGGTATTCCATAACTCGGAAATATCGCGGATATCCTTTACTCAGAGAGCCACCCGAGATCGGGTGGCCATCGTGTCGTTTCTAAGGATAGGCGACGATAGGTCGACACCTATCCCCGCGTCTTTGAGAGCATACGTTCCCGATTGACAACACGACCAGTATTCCCGTCCCGTGCTTCAGCCGTCCAGTTTCGCCCGAGGTTCCGTCCCCAGATCCACGCACAGTGGGTTTACCAGATTGGCCCCTCTTCGAGGAGGTTCCCGGATAAGAGCTGCCCCGCGAGTTGAGCCGGCCAAATGACATGACGGCCATTATAGCCTAAGCTACACGGAAGCGTTAGGAACCGGAGGAACTACAGAAAATGCTTAATGACCTGCCAGTCGCGCCACCAAAATAATGTCTACAGCTTTATGGAGGGTATCTCACCTGGTGTCCACTTGGTTGCGCAACCAATTTGGCCGCGTAACCAGCATCGACGCATGCACAGAATATTACTGGTCGCGCCACCAGACTTGGATGCGCAACCACTAATATTTATAGCGCTATGTGGCGTCTCTCTCACTCAACCACCAGTTAAGCCACCACTTTCGTACGTACGCTACGATTTACATCGCAGAAAATTGATAATTTCGTAACAGAAAGGTTTATTATCGAAATACAAAGTAGACCATCTATTTGGGATAGTTCCTCGCAGGATGATTCCAATAAAGATTTGACAAAGAAATGCTGGGAGGAAGTTGTGTATTTATTTGTTGACGAATCATATTTTTTTGACGAATTGTCCTTTCGTAGGGCGATCGGCTACCAAAAGATGAACCTACCACTGTTTTTTTCTTTTAATTTAAATTTCTTGTACACCGCACGTTCAGCATAAGTGCTAACTCTTCTATTTTGAGACTGTGACGATTCTGACGTCTCTCTGGTGTCACTTTGGTGTCTCGGTAAAACATCACGGTTGCGCGACTGATTGCGCCACCGTGGTGTCCCGGTGAAATAGGGGCCTTATTCTCTATGCGAATTGTATTTGAGATACGTAATACGGATTTGGGGTACGGCACCTTATATAAGGGATATATTTATCCTGCAAAAAAGGCAGTAAGGGCAATCGTGGGGCGCAAAACAAAGCGATTCGTTTGTCTCCTCTTCTTATATTTCTTATAATATTTTCTAAATCAAAGAGAGTGATATTTGAGGCAGCGTACCCGTGTCTCCCATAAAAAAATCACCTGAATGTTTAATTGCTGCATTAATTACCGCACACTAATGCGCACGGTTATTACTGGGTGAGAGTCATCGATGGACCAAGAAGTTTGGCGCGACCTGTACCATCCCGCCACCTACCGCCGTCGTTTCGCCAATGGTCGTTCCTGTTGACCGGCCACACTCACACAATATCTATACTTGCTTACGTCGTTATGCCACATGCCACACACTCGCTTTCATTGTATCATCTTATGCATTTTCAAAAATATTAGTTGCCTTATTTAGAACCAGACTTCAGATCCGGTTACAGCAACCAAAACATTCAATTTATTACAAATCCCACACATTTCGATGATCTTTTTCATAGATTATCAACAGCTCTTTCTAAAACCGATATACGTTGACGCTTTCGAAAGGTCAATCAATCTCGAGAAAGAGATGAAACAATTCATATAAAAAACTGCAATAACCATGTTAAGGAAAAAATAGTAGATGAGACTCGATGCTCAATGTTCAATATTTTTTAGATTTAATAAAAGCGATTATACACACTTCAATTAAGATATATTTGTATGTAGTTTGATTCATTAAAAAAAAACGTTAAAATAAAAAAAAATACTATGGTGCAAAATAGACAAATTATGTTACATTTTCAAATGAATTGCCACGATTTATCCAATATTTTAAATCAATCCTTTCTTTGAAAGAATTATGCAGAAACTCAAAATATACTACGAGACTTCTGTGCATTTTTCCCGTTTTGGCAACTCTGTATGACCGGAAGCTCTGCGTCCGTCGCATCGCCCATCCGGTCGATATGCAATGCAACCACAACAATGGCGAGTATTGCGTGCATTCCGCGACACTGCTGATGACACACGGTCAATGTCGGTCCGACCGGAAACTGATCGTTTATGCGATCTTCAATGGTGTTTGTCGCGAAGCGGAAGACCTGGTGTTGCCAGTCAGAATTTATATGAATTTTGAATCGCACTAATCACAGCATAGAATCAATCGACATAATATGTAGGAGAGAAATTCTCAAGTGTCTATTGAAGAGAAATCGTTTATTTTTTTTAAATATACTGCAGGTTTGTTCAACATCTAAATATAAGATATTACTTAGAGATCCCATTATGTATAGTTAGTAGACATTTCTGTCTTTGTATTAAATAATATACTATAAATAAAAGCATAACCATGAAATATATTATATAGTCAATTAAATTTATACTTACGTGGTGAAATAAAGATCAATAGTTAAGAGATAACGAAAATAAAGTCAAAATATCAGTAAATTCAAGCGGGTAAGATTAATGAAATATATCGCAGAATATAATATATTCTTATTGAAAATTGTCAATAGTACTTACCCATATTTTACAGAGAATAATCAAACATTATAACAAAATAGCAATATCATAATAAAATAATCAAACAAAACCCACATAATAGATTACCTAATAATATATAATAAGGGAAATGGTGTGAGATTAAATACACTATGACGCTAATATGTAAGAAATGAACATTGCTGTGATTTTAAATGTTATTTGTTTTTTTTTAATGATTAAAGACGCAAAGACGGTTCGGACTTTACATAATGCAGAAAAGGTTGCGTAATGTTTTTTTAATTATTATTATATATGTTTTTCTAGAATGTACCTATAAATTTGGTAGCGCCATCTAATAGCGTGAATGAACGTTCATGAGCCGTATATTCCCAGAATTGGTTATGAAGTTCGGGCAAATAACGATGACACTCAACCGCAATTGCAAAACGGATGTCCGGCGTTTGACTTGGCGACGCAGCGCGCGTGATGCGGACTATAAAAGACGCCATTTGCTTTTTATATTAATAATTCCAAGCACAATTTATACAGAAAATACACATTTTTGAAACTTAAGTCCCAGACAGCGCGTAAATCTTATTGAATGTCATTGCAGTCGTTAGATGTTTTAGCTATACCCAAATCATCTATAAGCGGTCAATGCAGAAATATTTCTCGCATATCAGGAAAACATGGCGCGATAGGAGGTTGCAAAACGCTATGTCCTGCGAGAGAGGGATGAAGCTATGGAACGTGAATGAAATGATGCATCGCGATTAGATATTTGAAGTTCAAATTCTTTGCGGCGTTCTACAGACCTATGGGCATTGCACTTTTGTATGGAGTAGTGATGGCGTATCCCCTTATATCGTATGTGCTCCTGATACTTCCGAACGAGTATAAACGTTCGTTTCCACAGTGCCAGATACGCAGACAACTGACTATGACTGCGATTTCTAAATTAAAACGTCGCGACTGTCGATTACACTGCGCCGTTTCATACCCAGACAAGGATCCTGCTCTTTATTCAGTTTGTAGCCAAAAATCCCTCTGTTAAACAAAATTATGAAGTCGGCTGCCGCTTCCCAAAATGAATGTAGAGATTACCCATTGGTGTGAAAACAGCCTAATAGAAGTAAGTCGAAACTAGAAGATCGTACTTATATTGCGATGATAACATAGTCAAAGTACGAATATGGGAAGCAGTGCGCGGGTGTATTCGATTGCACAATGTATCGGGTATTGTACGGTTTCGGGTTCAAGTCCCCCCACGCGCCTACTAAAAATTCAAATATTATATGAAACACCAAACAGACGGATCGATGCCCTCACATCAGAGACTCTCTTCGAGGCAGACCGTAAATTAGGAGAATTTGACATATGTAAAACATCATTATTAGTTGTATTTGATGGAGAATTTAGTTCTTTCATAGATATCGTTAATAAGACTCTGAAAATTGTTGAGATTATCGGCGTAGAGGACGGTATCATCCGCATATCGCATATTATTTTAAAACTTCTAAATATATCATGGACAAGCCAATTTCCCCTAGAATAGCCTTTCGAATAGACTACAAGAGTGGAAGGGCGATAGAATGGAACCCTGCCTTATTCCTCTCAAAAACATCAGAAGGTGTCGGTGTTGTTGACTCTGGGTGTAAAACTACGAATATTATATGTATAATTAGATAAAAGTCTAAAATTTCTACTACAGTTTTATTTAATAATCTTCTGAATTTTATGACAGAGAAATATTGATAAAACCGGGCCAAAATGACTGTAATGATTTTTCGATACCGATGTTAAAAAAAACATATCCCATTGTCTTTTTACCACAAGCCAATAAGTTGACGATTCCTCTAAAGGGGTTAACAAATCTGCCAAAGTTCATTAGTTTTTCAGTGAAATTCAGCAATTTGTTTCGGCAAAAAATAATAACTCAGCAAAAAATCAACCAAGTGATCATTTGCAGAATTTCAATAAAAAAGTAATAAACTTCAGAAAAAATCAATGTAATTAGAGTATTTTTTAACTCTTGTCTATGAGATGACCGAACCATATTTAATTTTATATAAGCCTTTTTGAGCATTTTAATTAAATTTCGTCCATGGATTTCTCGCTACATAGAACATATGGCGGTTTAAATGTTTTATATATAACGTTACCTTGGGTCTAATATCAACCTCAGGGAAGTGCCTTTTGTCTGTCGTTGGGCCTTAAAGACTAAATCTACATTGTGGGCTTATTTTCTATTTGCCCTTATTTAACAAGTATCAAAAATACCGTTTTCGCAGATGAAAATGAACTGCTTCAATTTCTAGTTAGATATAATTGCAAATATAATTATTTTGTCTTTATGTAATTTAGTAACTTCAATTGCATTGATAATATAAATTAACCTCCTATAGAACATTAATCAAAATATAATTATTTTACTTTATATAATTTAGTAACTTCAATTAAATTGTTATTATAAATTAAGCTTCTATAAAACATAGATATGATGAATTACCTTTCATCATCATCATTATTGTGGCCCTTGTATGGTCTATTCCTGCACATAGACCTCCTCCAACGTCTTCTACACTCGCCGATCTTGAATCTTCTTCATCCAGTTCTGACATCATCTACCGAGCGTAGAGGTGGATAGCCTCGTGGTCTCATATTCAGACGTAGTCTTGATTCGAGCATTTTCCTGGTTCACCGACTATCACCTATTTTGGCTGCAACATGCAATGGTTGCAACATACAATGGTTACCACCTCGTCTTTAACTCTTGTCTTACTTTGTCGCAGTACGAGGAATGGCTTCACATTACAACATAAAACTAACAGTAATGTTATTATGAGGTATGCATATAAGGACTATCATCAAGTAAGATTGTGTATTTTGTCTGTGTGATTGTGGTTAGGTTAATATAAGTTAAGAACATTTTAAAAATGTAATTATATAAATATTTCAATATTTTATTAGGCTAGTTATGTTTAATTAGGTAAGATTTTGGCGATTTATGGCCCCTTCACTCAAATAATATTTCAATGTTTCAATAATTATTAAGTTATTATTAGGTTCTGTTATTAATAGATTTAGAAATTTACTAGGTCAAGATGATTTTATGTTTAATTAGGTAAAGATTTTGGCGATTTATGGCACCTCATTCTTTTTTATTTGTAAACTGCTACGGTACCTCCTCGACACTACTTTTATGCCTATTGAGGGGGTAAATCAAAGTCTTATTTTAATGTAGGTACTTCTAAGCAATAACTTTTTTATTTAGTGATTTTAATAGGTTAAGAAACCATGTATAATCTTTTAAGTCTTGAGATAAATAAATAAATAAACTTCGGATCCATTCGTTGCATTTTTAATCGTGCAGGCTGATTCCGAGCATGATTCGTTTCATTGTTGCTTACGCTACTATTCTATTCTCCTCAACTGACTGTCGAATAAGAGTCATGGTCTCTGATCCGTGATCTATGGTCGGCTCGACTAATTTGGTCTTCGTAGTTGTGTTGGAAATTCTCCGCGGCATTATATTTTTATTGGCGCCAAAAAGTGCCCAGGCTTGGGAAATCCGCCCTCTAACTGTGCCGTCTGGTTTTTACCACTCAGATCAATTTTGTAGCCATGATAAAGAATGGCTTACGACTTTGACAGCTAATCGATGGCACCGCTCTCTTTGAAGGTTGTCGGGATCTTCGTCTTTGAAATGTTCATTTTTAATCCGACTTTTCGGTATTCCTCCTTTAGATCTTCATTCATGGACATAATGTCTTCAATGCTGTCGGAGAGCAGAACCAAATCATCGGTTTGACAGTCTCCCTTCGTCAATGTTGATACATTTTCCATTCCAGTTTAAAAGCCTGAAAGCCTTTTCTAAGTCTGCAGTAGTGATTTAATCACCTTCACTATTAATTAGATCTGAATATAGCAAGTATATGTACATAATTGGGTTCTTGAAAAGGTATTTTTTGTACATTTTTTAATATCAAAGATATACGTAATACTGGGATATATTATATAAAATTTATGGAGCGACGGACACCGAGGAGCATCCCTTTAGCTTTCTATCATTAATCCTTGAGTATTTTGCATCTATTTTAAACACAACTCTTAAAATCACGCTGACGAGGGTCGCCATTTACAAAACTTATGACATCTACCAATAGATTGATACTTTTTAACCCACTTTGTATATAGAGATATGGGTTTCAATGTTGAACTCGCGAGAAATGTGTAAAGAGGTGAATGCTGAACTCCTCGGTAATCAGGGCTTGAGTAGTTGAACACGCGACAGTGCGGTTTATTTATATCGCGTTAGGAATTCCGTCATCGTTACAGCGCGTCTGTATGAAGTATCGAAGGTGCGGTGAAAAGGCGGTAGTGAGATTCTTGGCATTCCGGGCAAGGCTGTGCGCTTCTGCTGACCACTCGCCGGTAATCATCAGCGCAGCCCGCGAATGTAATCGTGTCTGCACGCGTGCTCATGCGCATCACCGCGCCACGCCCGGCGGCGCACCGACTACATCCTTACAAGTCTTTACAGTAGCGCAAAGAGAAAATCTAAATGCTGCAATGGCCCGTATTCCGTTTCTTTTTGGTGCATAATTCAGGATCTAAAAACGTGCTAAAACGGAGCCTAATATTCAATCGACGTTTCGATATTCTCATTCACGGGTCCTAAGTGGCACTTTCTTATATAATATAGCTTATTACATGGGCATAGCCAGGGGATGTTTTGGTCTTCAACCCCCCCCCCCCTTATAAATTTATTTTTTAAGTTCAAAAATAGAGAAGAGCAATTTTAAAGTTAATCAATTTTGTAAGAAAAAATCGATTCGGGTTTTACGCCAACATTCCACGATCTCCGCTCACTCATCATACTTATCAGCGCAGGAAAAAATCCTCAAAAAAACCTAGGTAGGTACAATAATAAATAACGTAATCACTGACGTAGAGCGCCGGTCCGAAGCGATACCGCATTAATTCCGTATATTAAAAATAAACACCGGCTGCCTCTGATGGCACGGACTGAAATATATCGCTTTTATTTGATTTCGATTTTAACGAAGCGAAGCGTTTTAGAGTATGGCGAACGGCGCGCGCGCGTTCACTCGAGTCGCTCGCTACGGATACTGTAGTAGCCTGATAGCCTATGAGCAGAATCGTGCTGATAGACCGGTAGCCTAGTGTTGTCTACTGTACTTATTCTGGCATATGAATCAAAGGTGAAATGCGTCACAACTAACGCGTTGCCTACCGAAGGGCCAGCCTGATAAAATATTATTGTATTGATTGTCTTTTATATGTAGTAGTAGCCATATTATTTTATGATCCTGAAGACAGCCACGCTACACAAAGGGACGACTTAAATTTAAATAGGAAAATTTTCGCTTGCAACAACTCGAGCTACATAATTATTAAATGACATATTGGAGGGGGTGTCTAAGTAGACCCCTATTTCCGGTGGCGCAGCCAGTTGCGCAACCGTGGTGTATTTGTGCTACCGACCGAGATATCAGAGAGACACCAGGGCAGACACCAGAATAGTCACAGTTTCAAAATGGAAGAGGCGGCACTTATGCTAACCGTACGGCATAAAAGAAAAAAACAGTGGTTGATTCATCCTTTCGTAGCCGATCGCCCTACGAAAGGACAATTCGTCAACAAATAAATCCACAACTTCCTTCCAGCATTTCACTTTCAAGCCTCTATTGGAATCCTACGATGAACTATCCCAAATAGATGGTCTACTTTGTACTTCAATAATAAACTCTTTCTGTATCGGAATTATCCATTTTCTGCGACGTAAATAGTAGCGTACGTACGAAAGTAGTGGCGCAACTGGTGGCTGAGTGAGTAAGACGCCATATAGCGCTATACATATAAGTGGTTGCGCAACAGCGTGGTCGCGCGACCAGTAATATTCTGTGCACGCGTGGATGCTGGTTGCGCCACAAAATTGGTTGCACAACTAAGTGGACACCAGGTGAGTTACTCTACGTAGAGCTGTATACATTTTGTCAGTGGCGCGACTGGTTGCGCCACCGTGGTATCCCGGTGAAATGGGGCTCGTAGGATTAGAAAGCCGCTAAGCGATTAACTGAAGTGGAGATTACAACGACCAAATACGAGGCAAGGAATCGAAAAATTCGGAGATCAATATAACGACTCGCTGGAACAAGACATTGCTACGAAGCAAAACTTTTTTTACTTTTTTCCATTTTGGCAGGTTCTTGCCTGTATATGTCTTTTATATTTTTGATTTTGGCTTTTAGTTGCTTGGTGTCCATCCCTCCAACTAGCCCTGTTCTTT
>JAOPUG010000037.1:9135677-9150564 GCA_027564375.1 Micropterix facetella | reverse complement strand
TTATATAATTAGGACTGTATTATTATTATAATACTAAAAATGTTTCTCACCAATCTTTGATGTTCAACAACTTCAATTTGACATCGCTTTCCTGTATTGCCATGGTGTTAAATCAGATAGCAATAACCTGTAATCCATCCCTGGTTACAGCAGCGACTTTTTCTCCCACTCCTTCTCCTTCTATGGAGACTACTTTGGAATACTGCACTATTTTGGAATACTATACCGTAGGTCAGAACGGTCCCCAGCATAACCACTTTCAAGGCCAGACTCGGAGCACGTACACCTAAAATCATAACATAACCAACCCTCCTCTTCACCTCCATTTTTAAACCCTTTCCTTCCTTCGTCTCCTTCCTGCCCTCTGCGTCTTTATTAAATTTTAATATTTTTTCTCTAAGTTAAGTTATTTTTTTTTCTATTAATTAATACACACTTAAGTAATAAATTATATGTTAGATATTGCCGCAAGAAAATAAGCTCGCCTTTTTTGACAAATAAAGGGTTTATTATTATTATTATTATTATTATGCACTTCAGTACGAATAGCTCTTGTCCTAATATATTCTATAACCATCGCAAGGGATTGGTCATCGTCGAATCGAATCTATTACACTCCTAATTACTTATGTTTGTACCTGTAGCACCCGGAGTTTCGGCGATGTTGCAACCGCCGTTATCTAGGGTAGTCTGAAATGCTGTCAGTTGTCATCCGTTGTTGTTTTCCACAATATAGAGAAGATATGACACAAGCACACAGTCCAAAATGCAAAAAAACCTAGAAACCGAGCAGATCACGAGCACTCTTATCATACGTCAAGATGTGACATCAGCCGTTTCAATGAACGCTAAGAAAAAATCTATACGTGGGCTCGTCTCTAACTGCAATCCTGGCCAAACAAGGACAATGTTTTATGAAGACGCTACTCCATGCTTGATAATTTATGAAACGACCATTGCCGGTATGTCAAACGTCGTTGCGGAATTTTCATTCCTGGCAGTGGTATACGCACTGCATGTCTGGAGCTGTCTGACTTCCAAAACACCAAAGCCTTCATTTGTCGTGCTAGAATGTAGCCGTGTCCTTATCGATTATATGAGGAGTCATTATCGACCATTATGTAAGTATGTATCGTCTGGACTATCATTTGCATTTCGACATAACAACCATTTGCGATACATCAGTATTCTGGACTACGGATGACTCAGATATTTCGCCGTAGCAATACTGGCGTTTCCACATTAGAATACGTTAGTATCCAGTGCAATAGTGTTACTCTTACAATTACGCGTAATGGCGCAACGCCTAATCGAAAATTTGACGTTATGTGGTCATCTTACGCAAACATGGCAGCATATTACAGATTTACAAGTGCACCTCAAATAGTCTAGCAATTTCCCTTTTACCATTACGACTGGTAAAATTATATTTCTCCGTGTATTCCTTACAGTTGACGTCAATGTAGAAACGATTCAGCTTAGCAATTTGCTCCTGTTTGTTGATTTTTTTGAGCTCAACGTCGGATCGGGCGCATGAAGTGTGACTGTTTCTGTTTCACCGGAGTGTCGGGAACAGCACCTAAGCGCGGACAGACAAACACCAAAATAACCGAGACGGCAATTGAATAAAAATGTGTTTAACGTAAATAACCCTCACAATTTTAAGGCGAATACAGTTTCTTCGTGGTCTTTTTTAGGCACCGACCTAATGCATTATCCATAAACTTTACTGGAAAATGGATATAGAGAAAGTTGTAAAATATTTTGTGAAGATAAGCCGTAATGTTACTATTTGGAGTTTAATCGAAATCAATAAATGCAGCCGGAACTCTATCCCAAAATTTAAATAACATAACATGGATTTTCCGCGTAAAGTTTGTAGCATCCGACGTTTCGGCGATGTTGCAACCGCCGTTGTCCAGGGTAGTCTGAAATGCTATCAGTCCGTTGTTTGTCGTTGTTGTTTTCCGCAGTATAGATAAGATATCATGACACAAGAACACATTCCAAAATGGAAAAAATCCTAGAAACCGAGCAGATCACGATCATTCTTATCATGCATGGGACAGATCGAATAAGTAAGTTGCTGAACAAATTCGATATAAAAACGATGTACACGGCGACCCAAAAAGTAACTCGATCTCTGAGGTCTGTAAACAATGTAACGCCCTAGAAACCCTGGGTACAGCGTATAGTCTGCAAAATCATACTGTGTTCCAAATATAAACAGTGCCTTTGAGCGATAGCGCTATTAAATTTGGGTAACTTATGTTTGCCATTTGTTTTGCATTTGCATACCGATCTTGTAGTAATGCAAATGCAATGCAGTAATGAAAATAATGCAGAAAGCCGGGTCAATGGCCCCGGCGCAGATAAGGCTCTACTAAAGGGCAATTTTAAAGGTAGACGATAGCAGGTCAACATCTACCCCACTTCGTACCAGAACTGTTTCCATATTCCCTCAGCTGTTCACTGTTCCGAGGGAATTATTTCATTAAATTGACAGCTGAACCATGAGTTGTGTCGGCCGCAAAACAAGCCAGCCTTGCGGCCCACGCTGCATGAAACCATGACACCCCTTACTGTCAAGTTGAAGCGTACAGTCAGGCTGACTGGAAACTGCTGGAATCCATCGGCGACGGTGTACGCAGGATGGAATAGCCAGGCAATCAGCTGTCGTGATCTCGTCTGAAAATACCGACAGTATTTCTGTCAGCCACGAGGACATAAATCGACGCCGATGGCCGCGACGCGACGCCCTAACATGGGCGACGCCGTCTGAAGACCCGAATGCTTTCGATCGGCGCCGGCGATTTGCACTCAGCTGGGCAGCCCTTGGTAAACTAAAAATGAGTTACTGTTGTAATTTTGGCATACCGGATACTACCGAAACATCACGTCGCATAATCAAAATAGTATGATTACAACTGCTAGGTACTACTACAAATGTTAGACTAATAGTTAGATTTATATGGGGAAGCTTTTTTAAGATTGCTCTTATATTTACCTTTAGGTAATATTTTGAGTATTTTATTATATTATTTCATCTTTGCTTTTACCCACATACGTAAGTTTCTAGAGTTTACCTACAATGAGTCGATATTTGAAGTTCTAATCTTGATTTCTAGACATGGGACGCCTCGGCTGAAAATGCGCTGACTGTAATTGCAAATAATTCGCTGGGGGTAGAACGCAAATAGACTGGACTGACGGTATGAGTCATCCAGTCATTCGGCCAGACAGACAGAAACGGATTGTCCGCATGTCAAGGTGGTGCGCTTTTAGCTGAAACAGAAATTAGTGCTGAAACGTTTGGAAAACGTACGGCTTCCTTAGATGTGCATGCTTTTGACATGCTGGCAATGCTCTTACACCATTATGCTTCATACATTATCAAGCATGTCGTATTGTATATGAAACTGTGTCCTTGTTTGGAGTTACTGAGATTTAAGGAGCCCACGTATATATTTTTTTCTCAGTGTAGTTCGATTGCGATCAGATTGCGTGCAAATACTGACAGATTGTAGCTGATGGATAATTTTAAAACTTCACCTCGATTAAAATTTGGAGTCTATGCAATGTTTATCGGGTGGTTTGAATGAATTTGCCATATTCATAAGTCGAACGAATACATAAATGTCGGCCGTTCTACTTAAATGTCCCAGAATCCCAATTAAATTCGTCAATATCACCAACAATTAATCTACTTTTTCGCAACGATTCTTATAATTATGATTATTTATGCAAATAAACCGACGTTTTATTATTTTTATTGACAAATTAACATCATCAAAATAACACATAACGTGAAGTCAACTACCCGAGACCAGATGTCTGGCGTAATTTTGGAATTACACTCTAACTTTCGTTTCTCTCTGGGGCGTTAAACTATTTCAATGTTATTTTCGTTCCGCTATTATTGGCAAATAGTATATTGCGCATGTACTATAATGGCTTTTGACCACAAACATCTATAGGTTAGGTATTTCGTCCGTAAGTCTTTGTGTCCCATCCCACGGAAGAAATAACGTTATAACTTCCCGGGGATGACATGTGCGCCCGTTGCATTGACACCTCCCAACTGCTCACGAGAAGTCATATTGCACATTGTATAAATAAAGGTTGCCCGTTTATCCATAATAAATCATATTAAAATGAAATGAAGAGCTAGTTTAATTTTTAACACCCCTTGCCTCCTCTGCTTGCATCTCTGTTGTCTAGCGATTATTTATTATTTTGTCGAATCGTCGCAATAATTTAACCAAGAAATGGAACATTGCTTATTTATCGGTACGACATCGTTAACCCATTCGTGGCGCGCGCAAACGCGTGGGCCAATAGCGGAACGTAAATTAGAATCAGAGAGACTGGGGAGCAATGTGTCAGAAATCTGCATCCCACGAGATGGTTTGATAAACAGGGCTACGCGCCGGATTTTCCCTATAAGGCAAAATCTGCTACACTGTAATATGATACTGCTCAGGAATTGTGATGACCCTGTCAGAAGTTGCATCATAATAACAGGACTGTAGCGTCGTTAAGTAATCTGTAAATCAGTTAAGTGACGTAGTGAGTCAATCAATGATTCATATTTACGGATAGATGACAGTTGCAATCCTACGTCAAAACTTCGATGTGTGTGCCACAACAGTGACGAAAACGCAGACAGCTTCTGAACCCCACCCACTCTTCCACCCGGCAGACTTCCACTTCCTTCTCCAAAATCATACTGACCACTCCCGGTTCCCTTTTGCTCAGCTCGTAGTTCACATTAATTTTCTCGCCAATGCTAATGGACGCTTGCACTTTGCCCCCTACTATAGAATTGTAGTTGCTCTAGTAACAAACAGATGAAGTAATTAGCGTTTGACTGATGTTAATATTGCCCACTACTTGGTGTGCTTTATCCGACTATGAACGCATTTGAGTTACCACTTACCATTTCCCGATATTGACCATCACACGAAAATCTCCGTGCAAACAAATGCGTATCATTCATTATTCTGATGATATTTTCAGAAATATATTCCTTGTCGATATAAATTTCAAAATATACATGGGTTTTTGTATTTAAGGGTGAATTATAATAATATAATAAAATAATCACAATAAATATTATGCATTTAAAACCTAATTTTGAAAAATGCATCTATAAAACTAGTTTTGGATCCATACTGTGGAGCAAGCTAAGATAAGCTCCTCTGTGGCGAGTCAATGGCTCTCCGTGAATGCAAGGCTGGACTATAAAACAAGAGAAAAGTTATTTAATGATTACGTATGTATTAAAAATGGGTTGGCAACGCGGGTCTGTAGTTGACCCTTTACGCGCGGCGGAAGTGACTTGCTATGAGAGAGAGAGAAGTCTCGCTATGAGAGAGAGAGACAGGGTCATGTCATACAAGTAGAAAAATTGTGTGTGTGTGAGTGAGAGAGAACGCTGGCGGCCGGTTCGGTTGACTCTCAGCGTGTTAATTCAATATTTAATTTTGCAAAACGTAAAATATTTTTAAAAGTTCGCTAATACTATCGCCGTCTTCCAGCAGCTCGTAATACATTTCAATTGAGGAGATTAACCCGGATGCACGCTTCCTCTGAAAGCCAGGTGGAAAATAAATGAATCCCTCAACTGTTCCCACAGTCGCGAATATAACGAGTATGTTCCCACGTTCTTCGCTCTAATAAAACGCGAACCCACCGGCCATTTTTCACTACTTATTCCCGTGCGTCCAATTTCAACTGCGCAAATGTTTTCTGCGTGAAATCTTCAGCTTGCGCTTCGTCATAGTAACGCCGCTATGGTCGGAAGATTATAATCTATCGCTTTGATGATTCCGCGGATATGGCCGCTGCCGTTTATTGGTATTTTATAAAGATTGTTTGTTGACTATGGGAATGTGTGCGCAAAGCTCTTTGCAGGTGGCGCCAACGACGATTTAGGTCCCGAAAGGTGTGAAGTAAAGTGTGTTAAAGAGTGTTAGGTGAGCATGGATATCGGTATAATGCGGTGACCAGACAACGCTAGCGAATTCTAAATCACTGCGTGTAAAAATACTCAAAATAAACCGAACATTTTGTATATTTATAGTAACGATTGCTTTGATGTGTTGGTCGCAATAAAGTTTTTTGTCGAGTAGTATACCTAAATCGCCTATAGAGGACGTGGTTGGTATTTTATTTTATTTTATTTAATCATTACTATTGAAAACAATTTTCTTTGCTAAATTATATAAACGATAACCAATGGCGAAACATTAACTTCGTAGCTATATACCCATTCTAGGGCTAGCGTTTCCGTAGGATTTAAATTTACGGATTTATATTTACGCGGCCTCTACCTGTAGTATTATACGCGGCATCCCGTCACTCAGAAATATCGTGGATCTGATGCATTTTTTACTTGGCTTGCAGCTTTCGGCCAGCGGATCGTTTCTAAGGATAAGTGACGTCAGGTCGACACCTACCTCTGCGTCTTAGGTCGCAACTTCTCCGGCTATTCATCAGTTGCGCAAGGCCGATCGGATTTAAGACCATGACTCGAGCGAACTCGTCACCCCAAGGCGTTTCAACGAACTTTCTCGCTATGTCGCCCCGAGATCAGCAATTTGGACCATACATATCCATAATCCAACGTTGCCTCAGCCCGCGAGAGTCTGACTACTTACCAAGAGGTACTGGGAATTTTCATACCCAGTTGGACTTCCTCGTGCCTTCGCTCCCAGATTTAGACGGATTTCTCTATCCACCCACTTGGTCTCGGGCTCGAAGTCGCTTGCGCGACCTCTTCCTGATGTAATAACGCGGTATTCCGTTACTCGGAAATATTGCGGACCCGTGGCGTCGCCTCTTTGAGGAGCCACTCAAAATCGGGTGGCCATCAGGTCGTTTCTAAGGATAGGTGACATCGGGTCAACATCTACCTCAGCGCCTTAAGAAGCATTACGGAACGACTCCTCCGGCTATTCGTCAGTTGAGCAAGGCCGCTAAACCGACCAATACATCAACCATCTAGGGCCGCCCGAAGGGTTACCCCAGGTCAGTCTCTCAACGGGTTCACTGAGTTAGTCACTCTTCGAAGAGGCTGCCGGATAGGTACTGAGCCATGAGTCGGGCCAACTATGATGACAAAGTTGGCCATTAGGACCCGAGCTGCACGAGCCCATTAGGCCCTTAATATCTAGTTAACAGATATAACATAATAATAATAGATATTTAGTACCTGTTATATTATGTTTGAAGCTACAAAGTAGCGTATTAGTAATGCGCATGTATACAGCCGCTTAACATGATAATAGCCAAACCGAAAGACGCATGTACTTCTGTAGGAATCCTCGTCTGCAGAGCGGAACAATTGGAATCCGAGAGTCCATTCTAAGGCAGACGAGCGACGCTTCCCTGTTCTCAATTCTAAAGTGTAACAATTACTTACACGACATACGCATGCAGATATTGTTTCATTCCGCGTCGCTCAGCGCCTTTGTTTCTCTTATTCGAAGCGGACGACCGAAGAAAAGTGGCGCCATACAAATGGCGCCCAACGTGGGGCTATATTAAAGTAAAATAAAATACATTTTGATGCAATTTATTTGTAGATAGATGGATAGATATATAGATAGATAGACGTTATTTATTGCACATTAAAAAAAACATACAACAGGCCGATTTATTGTATAAATTACAATCTCTTACAGCCAACCTTTGTGGAAGTGAAAGAATTCAGGTGCCAGTAAAGTAAAATAAACAGAAAAACTTTAATACTTTAAAAATATGTCATACAACAACAATGCCAATTTTTAAACAAAAAATATAAAATTTAGTTAAACGTCCGCAAGGAGCGGAGGACAGGAGAGGATGAGATGATACGTAGGATATCTAACGATTTAGGGACATGAAATGCTTTTTCAGAGACACTTGAAAAGTAGTGCTTTTATTATATTGCACCGGAGCTGATTCCATAGTCTAGCTGCATGAACGGTGAAGGAATATGTAAACAAAAATATGAGTAGAAATCGCAATTTTACTATCCTGACTGGAACTGAGTGGAAGACCATGAGTTCCTAAATGAGTGAATTTTTCGGTTAGAAAGGAGGGAGAGGTGGGATTATCGAGAATGTTATAAAGAAAGGAAAGAATATGCAGGCTTCTACGTTCACGTATTCGAAGCCAATGAAGTTGGCGTAATTACTCAAAGACATAATTAAATTTTCTCGCATTATAGATATACCTAATGCATAAATTTTGCAACCGCTATAATCTGTCGAGGATGGCCTCGGTGACGTTAAGATAGGAAACATCAGCATAATCTACTATAGGCAATAACAGCGTTTGAACTATGGTCTTCTTAACCTCCAAATATAGTTTTGGTTGTTCATTAATACTGTCGACGGAATTCGTTCACATCTTTTTTACATTTTCAACGACCGTTGATAACGCATATTAAATTAATAGACTAAAATAAATAAAATACTGTTGTTTAAAATGTTAAATCATAACGGAACGGAGAAATTACTCAAAAAGGAAAAAGCCTTCCAAAGCGATTAGCGGTAGGACGCAACGAATACACAAACCCCTCTCGATTATTTTCCGCTGCTGCATAAACTCTGCGCGTGTAAATCAATCCATAAATCCCGTTGACGTGAGTATGACATGGACCATGCGAGCGTGTGCGTATATGGTACACAAAAAAATGATTAATTGTATGCGTGACGTGTAAATGTATGCGTGTTCTTGGCCAGGCATTTCTAGTAACTACCTTTGCCGCAACGAGCGCTCGAGCCGATATGAGAGTAGGTATGAGTCAACGAATGGGCAAGTGCGCGAAATGTGGGCAATTATAATAAAACATGTTTATGTAGAGAATGGATAGGCAGTGCATTTATGCCGCTATGCCACGCACACCACTGCTATGTCCTCTCTGTAGTGCAAACAACAAAATTCTTCAATAGGATAGAATGGAAGAAGATTCAACCAAGCCAATACTCACATTGGGTTGTAGTTCTAATGACGTTGATAGAATAGACAATGATGACTTGCTACTTTAATCATTCGAAAACTTTCTAGACAATCAAGCAATTTCGGTAAAATTTTGTGTGTGCATATAACTGCCTAATTAGAAAGATTATAGCCGTACTCATTATATACTGTCATCGTTGACATCCGGAACTGTCTCACGCTGACGGAAACTGTATACTGACTCTCATTAGAATTGTGAGTATTTTATGGAACAGATTTTCTCATATTAAGGCGAGGCCGTATGTGACGGGCACAAAATTGCAATTTTAACCATTTTTTAAACGTCCAAATGAAAGTCGAGGAAGAAGATTAGAAATGATCCATTTCCCTTGGAATTTCTCTCAAGTGAACACTCGAGATACTTTTTGGAAAAGTTCGTAAGACAACAGCAAAAAAATCTAGTATCTCTACAAGCAACTTTTTAGTGGTATTTTTTCAGGGCAAACGCGGCTGAAAGATTAGCTATAGAAGGGTAAAAAACAACATTCAAATACATTCTAACTATAGCTGTAATATTGACCAACGAAGCCAAATTGTGAG
Source organism: Micropterix facetella (assembly GCA_027564375.1). Classification (NCBI taxonomy): domain Eukaryota; kingdom Metazoa; phylum Arthropoda; class Insecta; order Lepidoptera; family Micropterigidae; genus Micropterix; species Micropterix facetella. The sequence continues at coordinate 9,141,015 of JAOPUG010000037.1, read as the reverse complement.
GTTTTTAGGTTTCTCTGTCATTAAAAAATAGATTTCCACGTAAATTCGTATGTGTTTTTGTTATTATTTAATTGTGTTTAATTTCATGTTTTATTTTAACATAAACTCTATACATTAAACATATGACATATTTTTTAAAAAATCCAAAATCGAAAATCTTATAGATTTCTTAATTTGTGCGTAAGACTGCGATGCGGGTCGTAAATGGCAATACGTAATGACTGATCATTTATTAACAAGAAATACAAGTCACATGTGGCAGACATATGCATAAACGAAAATTGAAGTTCTATTTGAGAATCTCGACGGAAATAAAATACCTCCGGTGTTGCCTTAAGTAACTTTCCCGGCGTTGTCTTAAGCCTCTCGTCGACTTTGAAACTAAATTATTCAGCTATATTTCATGCTTTATCGTCATATGCCTGGAACTATAGGCGTAAAAACTATAGCTTTTCAATAAAGAAATATTTGTTTTCAATGTCTATAATTACATATAAACTACGGATTAATAATATTAGCAAGCGATGTACTACTTCATATCGTAAAGCGGCTATAAATCCGAATGCAGCCGAAAGCCGCTGGGAACGAGGTGTACTTTATGCTTTCCGCTTGTTATCCGTGAAATGATCGCTGTTTCATTTGCTAAAATGCAGCTCAGGATTTACCAAAGTGCTTTGAAAGTGCAGGATTACATTTTTTATGGTTACTTTTTATCGACATTCGCTATTGTTTATTTTTATTGATTTGATCTAAAACTGAATAAATAAGAAAATATCATGGAATTTAAATCAAATCAAATCCCTTACTGTTACAAAAATCATAATTACAGATACAAAGTAACAAAACCTACCTTAGCTGGACTGCAGGAAGCGTTCTCACTAAGGTAGGCTTATTTTATTTGATTTAAATACTGCTTAATGATAAAATGAAAGTAATTATTGAAAAAATATATGAAACCAACTAAAAGTATATTAATACCACGACAATATAATTACTATTTTAAAAATCAATCAAATATGTAAATATATAGGAAATTAAATTAAAACTATATAATTCTATAGAATTATTTCTGGAACTAAAATATAATCAATCAAAATATAATGTCAAAATTAAATTAAAATTAAAATTATCCTAAAGGCTATTTAATAATTTTAATAATCTGTACACATGATAATAATCAGTGAGTGAGGAGGTGATGTGGGAATAAAAAGAATAAGCCTCTCTGTCTCTTTTCTCCCTGTGCGATCAACATGTTAATCATTTTTATGTATACTTTTGCATTAATGTCGGGTATATCTTTAATTATTTTTTAAAGTGACGGTGCTTAGTATAAGAAATGTCTCTGTGCATATGTGCTATTGAGTTTGGGAACCTTGTGATTTCTGTTTGTGCTCGATCTTGTATTAAATTTATGTGTGGTTTACTGCTGGTAATTCTTTGTGGTTATGGTAATATAGTATTATCGTTTTAGCTAATATTTGCCGAAAGTCAGGGGAATTATAATTCAACGGTTTTCTGTTGATTAATCTTAACACCGACTTCTGAGCTTTAATAAGCGGATTGAGGTACGATTATGCTGCACCGACCCAACCAAGTATCCCATATGCTATACTCCGAATCATGTTCAGGTCTAGGATAGAAAACTGTGTTTTAGTTAGCTGACGCGCAATGGTGGTATGCATTAGAGAGTGGCTGCGGATCCCACATATATGTCTACATAGATTCACAGCCTGAAGAAACAACAGATAGTAAAACTTCCCACTGAGCATGCCTTGCATATGGAGAGTACGCGGTTCTTTCTCCTCTACTCGAGGAAGGAAAAGCCTAAAATGACATTACCAAAAGGTCTGGCTTAAATCCTATATTATTCGTACTTGCGCGTAATACAGATACTTGCATGTTTCCTTGTGCGAGATAAAATTACGCGTAAAACATGCCCCCAAATATATGTGACTTTTTAGTCACCTTAAACATGCCGCGAAACATGTGTGACACACATGTGTTGCGGCATGTTTTACTGCATACTCTCCATATTCAAGGTATGCTCAGTGGGAGGATGTACTATCTGTGGTTTCTTCAGGCTGTGAAGCTATGTACAAATATATGTGTCTAATGCATACCACCATTGCGCGTCAGTTAACTAAAACACAGTTTTCTATCCTACACCTGAACATGATTTGGAGTGTAGCATATGGGATCCTTGGTTGGGGCTGTGCAGCACTATCACACCTCGATCCGCTTATTAAAGCCCAGAAGTCGCTGTTAAGAGTAATCAACAGAAAACCGTTGTGGTTCAAATTGCAGCCCATGTAAATAATGTTATTAGTCTTCTCTAGTCGAATTCCGTAATCTATAACTGTAGTTCTGTTTACGGTTACTTTAGTGACTTTCATGTACTTGGTCTTTGTGGTGTTCAACTTCAACCAATATTCGTTACATGCTCTTGTAAGGCGGTTGTCTGTTACAAACGCCGTAGGCCGCGTCCGGCGTGACGCTGTGTGCACGGCCGACGAATGCTTACTATGGAAATGTTGTTCTCTCTCGTATGCCTGACGCGGCGCTCTTGCGCAGTGCTCGGCGTCTAAAGGTTGTGCGCCGCATCCGCAGTCATTTTGGAGCACTACGGACGTTGCGTGTTTATCGTGAAAATGGTAACATTTACGAAGGAAAAGGACGAATTACTTACACAATCAGTAAACGTGATCGATTAACTACAACACAGTCATAAACTGTCGCTTTGAAACATGAACATATTCTTGAAACTTAACATCGTTAGTATATAAATGTTTTTGTTTATCAAAGTATTAAGGCAGTCCTCAAGTCTTCTCTTCAGAAAATGGTCGGGGCGCTTTTTTCGGTAATCTATATTAAATTCAATATCCAATTACATAGAATGCACGAGTGACGCGCGTTTAGAAGTTTCCAGAGTGACTGATACCGGCGCTGGAAGCGGCGTCTAGCGTCAGCTGATGGTAGACGCCGCTTCCAACATCTGTAACAGATCAAGGTCTAATATTGTCAATGAGTAGCTGGAGTTCGTCCACATTGCAGGCAATTAGTACAGTATCATCAGCTGCATATCTTATTTTATTGATGTTTACGCCATTTACATTGCCAGCTTTGAAATTTTAATAGCGTTTGACATGAAAAGAGTGCCATTTTCAAAACTACTTTCTTTTCTACCGTATTGTTTAGTGACCGGTTCTAAGGACTTTCAGTTTGACCCACCGTATGTAAATTACTGTCATCCCACTATTGTCTGTACTACTTGATTTAATAAGAAAATAAGAAAGTAAATCCTGGCCTGCCAGTTAATTTACTGCAAGTCCTTGATGATGCTACTAATGGTCGGTTAGTGGAAATCTCATTAAGCGTGTGCGCTTACGGGCGGAATAGGGGCAGCGCAAGCTCCAGTTGTGCCATTAATTAGGTACCCGCGCGCCCATGAGACGCTCGCAGAACAAGTGAAATACACATCATAAAATTGCTTAGAGAATTGACTATAATTGCTGCGAGTAATCTCGCGAGCATTAAATCTGTTACGATGCATACCGGCGCGGCGCTGTCGGGAGTGCAGAGGAGTCGGCAACACTCTGCATAGCATGGTGAAACTACAAACAAGGTGAGACCAAACGTGACATGTGGCGTCCCTAAAAAATCAAAGGATTGTAGGTCCCAAAACATATGCTGCTTCAATGCTGACATCTTATCTGGCGAAAGGTGTGTTTATGATTCGAATTGAATCGATTTATTGGCCGGAAAAATTACAGCGACAGCACCTTGTTGCATCTTGTTTTGTATTCAATAAAATATATTCACATTCAAGAATTATGAGCCTACGACCATTTAAACTCCAATACTGGCTAATCTTTAAATTGTCAGTAGTAATTAATGTTTTTGTCGATCAAAGTTAATTCTGTAAATGCAAATACAGTGTATGTTCAATTCAAATTAAAAATATTTTTTCTTAAAATCGTCCCTAAAAGTCAACATCTTACTTTTGACCATCTTCAATATCTTACTTTTAGTTACTTACTTTCTGCAAGGTCGGTTACTTACTTAGTTTCTTTTCTTTTTTTGGACATTTTTCCGCTTCTGTTGCTAGAATAGAGCATTATGTTATACTTAACGTAGGTATATCGTATGCCGAGATCAAAGTTTGTCTATTTTAATCGTTCTTGATATTTTGCTCATTTTGCTGAAATGTCGACCGTCGAAACCGCCCAGCGACTCAGTGGCTCGGTTGCCTGGCCTTATATTGTAAGAATAAAATTAACATTTTGCTTTTGGAAAAATTAACGGTTTTCATTCGAACTGCCAAATGCAATAACAAGATATACACTTAGACACATGTGCACACATATACATAAACAAATTACGCACATATTCATAAACATATTTCGTAATGTTATATATAGTTGTAAGAGATTGTCTTAAGGCACTAAAAGTGCATATTGTGAAACGTTCACAATAAAGAATTTTAGGGAGATATATAGAAAGAGGAGACCTGATTGAGCCCAATAAAATTCAACAGAACTTCATCCTCACCACGAATTTTGGAAGTCACACCAAAAAATCTAAGTAGCAAAATAGAGAGGTGAATATATGGAATAAACATCATGGGTAAATTCAGCAAAGCTGCCTGTCTAAAAATTAATCATAATAACTATAAGCAAGCATTCAAGCAAGCATGGGAATCCCTTTTAGTGGCAAAGCTAGCTATGCTACTAGATGTGATACTAATGAGATGATTTATTACCGAAGTTCTGACATTCCTGTCATTTTTAGAGACTTTTTGAGCCTTGGCGGCTTAAAGGAGAATGAATTACAGCAACGCATCGCGTTTTGGTGCATGGCTTGTATATCCAGTGTGGTATAGTAGTGGCTACGATAAAAAAAACGCGGTGGTAACAATAGAAGTATGTACAAAACTAAGTGCTATGTAGCGGCGGCGCGGCGTCGCTTTTCTCACATGTTGTCATATCAAGGCCGAGCGTTTCGGTAATCGCCCTAATGTGGCCCAGAACTACAGATTAGGAAGTTCTCTATGCCACAGAGGCGACACGTTCGAATTTCTTTTCGCATTTCGATGGACACGCGTCGTGTCCTTTTGGCCATGGACCGGCTAAATTGAATTTCCTGCTGAGTGCAGATCAGTATTGACAATAGGACTTTATTCTATACTGGATTCGTAAACAATTGAAGAATTTAATGATTATTTAAAATAATTAGTTGTTTTTAATATGTTAGTGGTTGAAGATCTCTTAAATTCAATTTGTTTAATTTGAATTTATTTTGTGTATGCCTTTTTTATTATTTTATATGTGTCACTAAATTA
>JAOPUG010000037.1:8874642-8887637 GCA_027564375.1 Micropterix facetella | reverse complement strand
GCAGATGCAAATCGCTTCGCCGCGAGTTGCGCCGTGCAGGTAATCGCGCAGTTCGTCCTCTTGATCGATAGGGGTGTAGAGTCAATTTAAAATATCTCCAACAGTATGTATAATATATTAGGATGTTCAGGGTAGTCTAAAACAAATAATCATAATTATTTAATTTACTTGTTTTTGCTATTTTCACCGTTTATTCCGTTTTAGGCTCTAAAAATGCTAAAAAAACTGATTTTATGGGGACAATTTGTATGGCAGGTACCTCAATTTTTATGAATGGTGCCTAAACCGTAGGTCGTACAAACCCTAAAATCAACTGGGCTCCGCGTATTGGCCATAACTATTGATTGACGAAAGATATTTTTAAAACGGACGTAGTTTACTCGAGTTATCGTGCAAAGTAACATCCACACATCCAGACCCAAGCAGGGTGGGCTGAAGTAAATAATAATTGCATTTCACCAAAACGTCGCTGCACCTGCAAAATAGATGAATAGACAGGGATTATCCCGCTGTGATCGACTAACTGTTTAATACTGAAATTGCTTTGTGCATTAATGAGCATTCCCACATAGCTATCCTAGCAAAGGCATAGAAGTCTACAATTTTAATCCGTTACGGTACCTACACGAGGTGCTTTTCAAAAGGCATACACAAAGCTGATTTTGCAATACCAGGCTTGAAATTCTGAGGCGATACTGAAAGTATCTGGATTCTGAAGCAACCGGATTTCTTGACTTTGGTCGGCCAATACTCCAAAGGAAAGACCCACTCCGCCGATTGACTCTTTCTTTCAGATTAGTAACAGTACATTCAGCTTTTGTCTACTGTGATATCATATACCCTTATTTTTGTGATTGCCCTCCCCCTTATTTTTTTGGTATCCATTTCAAACAAAGCTTCTGAACTTTCAGGTGTATGTGTAAAATATTTAGCACTTGGCTTAAGCCAATGTTCAATGTTGTGCGATTTGCTGACATGTAATTTTTCTATCTGACTGAATTACTTGACGTACAGCATTAATGTTAGTTTCTGTTACCGCTGTCGCCGGCCAGCCTTCGCGTGAAAATAGCCTTGGAGATGAATACGTCCATGTTTGAATTTATTATACCAGAAGTACACAGAGCTACGAGATGGAGCTTCATCACCAAACGCTAATTGAAGTATTTGGCAACTTTCTTGTTGACTTAAACCACAGCGAAAATCGTACATAAAAAAAATCTCGACTTAAATCCGTCATTAGGTAAACAGACCATTTTCAAGATGGCGCCAAGAAAAAAAAGGCAAATGACAGATGTCAAAAATAAAATGTATTCTACAGCCAAAGAGTTCAATTTTCAAAAATAGGAATTACTCTTGCAGCATTCTCCATTTGTCTGTTTCAGAAACTTTCAGTACCTATGGCCCATGTATCACAAAACGCATTCTGCAGAGGAAAGAGCAGAAAATGTATCTTTAGAATGACCAATTCTGCAACACTCCTTCAATAAACATAGTGCTGTCTGCAGGCGCAAAAATCTCCCCAAGGATGAAGTCGACCCTATCTTACAAGCTCATTTAGTGATTGCACGATCAACCCGCGTGCGTATCATCATCATCAATGAATCAATCAATAACAATAGTTTAGTAATTACTAGAGTTGTTCAGCTCTTTTGTGGCGCTCGGAACAGTTACCCATCTCGCAGCATTCTCCATTTGTCTGTCAGGGTTGTATTTATTAGAAATATAAGTAGGGACTTGAGCAGCATATAGTCGAGCGCCGAGTCTGGGGAGGATACATATTTATTTATTACAGAGCTTGCATTTATCACTTCAAATGGTAGTTTATTTCACATGTCCACCGCTTTATTTTGCAGAAGATTTTTAAAGAGGATTATATTTAAATTTTTGCACAGTTGAGTTATTTGCTGTGACGTCAAAGATTTGTATTGACATTGAATTTGAAAATATTCTCTAGCCCAGGTACATTGTAATAATTTGTGAGAATTGTAATGTCTCAATCAGGTCCCCTCGTCTTCTTAGGTTGAGAGTAGTCAGTCCAAGTAATTACAAGTGATCTTCATAATTTCTATTATTCAATCCCACTGGCATTTTGGTTGCCCTTCGCTGCACCTTTTCCAGGACGTCTACATCTTTGCATAAGTAGGGGTTCCAGAACTGATAGCCATATTCAAGAATATATGTAACATATGCCTTGTAGATCTTTATAAACACCTCTATTGATAGATGATGGAATGCCTTCCTTATCAGATAGAACGTAGTTGGCTCGTTTAGCGATTGCAACTATGTGGTTTTCCCAATTGAGATCATCACTAATTATTATTCCAAGATCTTTTTGTTGCTTAACCGCTTCTAATTGGGCGTTTTGCAGGAAATATTTCATGTTGGAGTCGCTTTTCCTGGTATGAAGCATTACACATTTCTCAGCGTTCAAGGTAAGCAACCAATCTTTCGTCCACGCTTTGATCTTGTCAAGATACTGCTGAAGTTGTCCATTGATTAGAATAGGATTGGCAGAAAAAACTATGGCGAGATAGCGATGCACTAGGGAAATTATCCCCTTTCGGACTTGCGGAATGCATAGGTATTCTTTGACATGGAAGGTTATTTATACAATCCATGAAAAAGTCGCAGCGGAAATTAATGAAAATTCTACGTAGTTCTTTAACGATTCTACACTTAAAAGAAAAACCATATAATAAATCGAAATATTGTAACGATAGAACCATATGTTGTTGCAACTTAACAACGTATTGTGTATTGGTGACTGTTATTAAAATCATGATTTAACTCTCTATTTACAAAGTATTTGTTACAAAGTAGGCATAAACTCATCTGTACATCTGCATTTTAAAAAGAGATAATAGTAGATAAATGGTATAATATTCTGAAATACATTTATTGAAATCCCTCGCCGAAAGAACTAAAACGGTTCAAAACACAGCATATCTACCACTAACGACTAAAACAGTTCAAAACACGCCATATCTACCATTAACCACTAAAACAGTTTAAAAAACGGCATTTCTACCGTTAACCAATGAGAAGTATATAATAAGTATATAACCAATGAGAAGTATATATAGGAACACTTTCCACCCCCTCTCCGAGTAAGTGAGATCACATTTATTGGGACTACCTACTCACTGAGAAAATTAAAATAATCTTGGACACACCAAGTGACTAGTTACATTTACATTACATTACCCATCCACATATTTACATCAAGTGAATGGAATGAACAAAAATGAATCCATAGGGGGAAAATATAAGCAATATAATAGATTAGATTTAATAATTCTAAACTGATTAGAGATACCGTGTTATCTGTCGGAAAAAGTGTAGCTTTCAACTTTTTATATTTGTGATATGACGATGCATTGCATCTGCATACCGCACACATAATGTTGACAATATTAATAAATGCATATGGTACACATAATGTTGATATTATAAATAAATTATGAAATTAATAAACTTGGATAATATTTAAATACGGCTCTTCCGCCTATATTTAAATAAGGCTCTTCCGTACATCTACACTCGCCTAATATCGTGATACACTTATTGCCCTGTCTCGGTAGCGAGTTGGTCTACTGTTCCTTATAATACTGTGTCAGAACATATTGAACTATGTACTAAGAAGGTATGTAAATAAAACCACATACCTGTATTTCTAGGAGCAGTTCAGTTTTCCGTCGTCGTATGTCGATTAGGATTTTCTGCTGCTCCGCTGTCAATTCTGCAAAATATACAGCCTTGAATATACTCCAACAATCAATAAGACAGACAATTTAAAACACATTATCCCCGTAATATGATCTCACTGCGTCCAGCAGCTGAGCAATCATCTAATTTAGACATGGGCGTCAAGATTTAGGTCAACATAATATCATGAAAAATGTGTTATTTCTTTTTAAATCCGTTGCAAAAAATAAGTATTCAATATAAAAAGGCGTGCCCAGCCAGACGTTCGTCATTCCAAAAGTGACAGGACGAAACGAAAGAAATAACAGGACTTTCTCCATAAAAGGATGAATTAAAATAAATTCGAAAGCATAAATCTATGAGCCATTATTGTACAGTTCTATGCATATGGAATAAATGTATATTTTGATAGCGTAACGGGGGAAAATAGAGAAATAAATCATGTAAACAACAAACTTGGTATGAGCAATATTGTTTGATTGACTGACCTGTCTGCACGAAATTCCCTGCATGGTTTCCCGAAGGGCCAGCAGCGCCCAGCGAGAGGTTTTCAAAGTCACTTAACATCACTAACAACGATAAAAACATACAAATTAACAATAATATTATCATAGATCACATAAACACCAAATTGACAACAAGGCGAGACGACGCCATTTTGACTTTTTACGAAACTATGCCCAGTGTTGCCAATAGCATAGAACATTTCTTCTAGTTCCCACGCGACCTAGCAGATGGAGCCACTCAATCGTAACAGACATTAAAAAATGGATTGTAAAAAATATTAATTATTTATTTCTTCAATATGAAAATATACCCGTCAGTAACATAACACGACAAGAGATCTATTAAAATGGCTTGTTTATCTTAATCAAGAGCGGATCAAAGCAGAGTGAAAGAACCTCACCATCCGATCCGCGCCTGAATCTAGCATTTTTATTATAGATGCCTACCTAATGACTTAAATAAATCATTAACAAATAATATACAACAATATAAGTACAGGAATAAACGTAATGGCCAATAATAATCAAAATAGAAACGGATGCGCGCCATTTTGTTTGATATTTTGAATTTAGTAAGTATAATTTTTTAGAGTTGTCATGACCAGTTGCGAAATTAGCGATGAAAAACATTTGCCAAATTTTTTGATCATGGAAATATGGAAGAGATTTTACCAATGTCACTGGCCACGGAACTATAAACATTCTACATAGCTCTTCTAGTCATAGGGGGGCTAAGCATGTCCTGTCTAGTTGGTGGGGCTAATAAAAGGGTTCCTCGTTGCGGAGCTACTGCTCTTTTTAAGGATTCTATGCCGTGATCCCAGTGTATTGCTGGAGCAGCGTGAGCTGGCGATAATTCTGCATCAGACATCACCGCCAGACGCACATTGGAACCGAAGTGTTGTATTGTCAGGGACATACCTGCAATCGAGAAGAAAACAAAAATTAATTCAAGGGATATACGTCTACTTTCGTCTTTCAGAAATTATCAAAATTACTTACTGATGTTAGCCTGCGGTGGACGCCAGTATACTATATCCAGAACTTGCTGACCCCACAGCGTTCGCCGATGGTTAGGTCTTCTAGTTGGCGAAGCGGTTACTTCAGTCATGCTTACAGCGAAACGACGCGAGGCGTAGTTCAGTACCAAACGAACTAGAGCACTTGGGAATAGTCTGTAATAAAAGTAGGAAAATTAGGAGCATTGAAACTCAATCAATAAGATCGTTTATGATTTACTCACCGAGTTATGAGTCCATATCGAGTCTGCGCAATTGAGATAGCAGCCAGAGCCAATTGTCGCGATCTACTAGCCGTCAAATTCGCGCTCACTTCCTTCAAATAGCTGAGCAGTTGCTCATCGTCCGCGAGATCACCCGGCATCGGCAAGGACAGACACACCATCCCGCCAGTTTGGGTCTTCTTGTAAAACTTCCCGTTGCCGTTGGAGAGTGTCGTAAGGAAGTCTTGCGTAACCGTTCGAGCCGTGACGAGAATCCTACCGGGTGTCGCGAGACCGGCTTGCCTGAAATACTCTTTCAGAGCCTCCATCGTTGCGCAAAGCTTCACCTCTGTTTCTGAGCATCCTGTCCCCGCTGCTATTTCGAGGATGTCCTTCCTCGGTACGGTTTGGGACCAAGCGGTTACTTTCCTTCCGCATAAGGATGCTGTTTGCAGGTGATGCTTTTTATTATTTTCGTCAGGGATGATGAGCTCTTCGAACAAGTAGTTAGGAGCGCTGTACATAATTTCAGCCAAGTATAACAATTCTTTAACTGATCCAGCAATTAAAGGCAAATACTGCCAGAGCGTTGAAGTGAAAGTTTCGGGATAAGAGCAGCTGTTTGCGAGTAATCTGGAGCGCAGCTCCATGGCTTCATAAAGGAAGAAAATGGGCATTTTTATCGTGCACGATATACTAAGCCACCACGCGTAAGAAAAAGCATTTTTCACTACTTTCCTCGGATCGAACGTCACGAAAACGGACCTGGTCATTTTCACGGTCGTAAATTCCCTGCGCTTGAACTCGTGCTCCATTATCATGAAAAACGTACGGATCCTATTCGCCGGCTCCTCCAGGTTCTCTTCGTGCCTCTTCAAGAACTCTCTAAATGATGAAATGAATATTATTATGAAAAGCCCGAAGCAGTGGAACACACCCGGGTTCGTCTTCATCGCTTGCGGCGACTCCATCGGATCGTATTCCGATATAAACTCGTTCCAGTAATTGGAAAAACTATCCGATAACCTCGAGTATAGTTCTGGTATGGCGATTGGCGTTTTGAGCATCGTCAACAATGGTGCATGCTTCAAATCGAGAACGTCTACACTCGTTTCGACCGGATCTTGCGTCAACAACATATCGCCAATGTTCATAGAGTGCTCCCCGCTCAGCAACAAATGATGCACTCGCACGAGCACGGCGTATTTCTCTTCGGACGACACTATATTTGGTATTATGATCACTTGCCATGGCGGCAATTCCGGGGTTAAGTACTTCGACACTAATTCGCTGATGTACTCTTGGAGGTTCGCGTCGGATACGGGTCGATATCTGAATACTGGGTTCACTGTAATGACGTGGTTGTTTACATTGAAGCCAATGCTGGTTTTCCAGGCGTAATTACCCCAGCAGGACACTAGAGCATTCTTCAGTCTCGGGAAGCGTAGATTGTGGCATTTGTCTCGTTTTTCTACAACGTTATCTATCAGCTTTGAACGAATGAGATCTGGCGTGCATTTTCCTAAAAACAGCAGTGTTATAAAGTACTACCTATTATAGATGAGAGATAATGTATAAAAGTAACATACTAACCTTTAATTACTTGCAGCACATTCACTATTCCCTGATTCCTGTGTGTATCTAGTAATGTCCTCACCGTATCCGATTTAACGAATTCTAATCGCGGGAAACGATTCGTCAATAATTTTAACCATATCGCTTTTGAGATTCTTACAGCTGCAAATAAATGTTTAGTTTTTTTTTTAAATAATAAGACCTACTAAGTAGATTTGTTTTGACATTAATAATTACTTACTCATAAAACATAGTAGTAGAAAAGGAACACAAGATGCAAATATCACAAATGCCAGGAACTTTACGATTTCGGTCATAAAAGGAATTTTCCGCACGATTATCTTCAAAATAGATTGAGAAGTGTCCGCCATTTTTGCTCACATTAAAATCTAAAATCAAAATAGTACAGATCAGTAAAGAATCGACGCCTATTCTCGACAATGCATAATAAAAGTATGCACCTACTTAAGTTACTTATAGCTGCCATGTCTACTCAAATGCGGCCAAGCGAAAGTGACTCCGACCAGTTTAAACACACTGCACTTTTTTTCGTCGCAACTCAAGAAAATAGAAGAAGGTACTTAAGTAGATCCAGTAGACTATACAACAGTCATTACAAAAACAAATAATAGCGCTTTGTGAAATGTAATTAAACTGAAGGGTGGGGCTTCCAATTTGGCCGCAGCTAAAATTAGGTAAAAAATCGGAAAACTCCAAAACATCCCAAAAACGATGTATTTTTCAATGTGATTGCCGGAAATCGAGGATTTTTTTTTGAAAATCAATGAAAATGTTGAAAAAGAAATATTTAAAAAAGTACTTTAACCTACCGCCTTAGAAATATTTACCAAAATTAAAGCGTTAAAGCGCAAAATGAATCGTTAAATGGTTCTGTGGGCAAATTGCGCAAAAAACGACTTTTTGGTACTTGGAATTTTTTTGATTTTCCGGCGTTCCCAGCAGACAAATCGGAAAAATATAGCTTCTGGATTGCTTAGGGTCCTTTTAAAATTGTTTAGTGTAGTTTTAGCTGCAGCGAAATTAGAAACCCCAGCAAAAAATAATACTTAGGTTGTTGCTGGGGGAAGTTAACCCCAAAATCCCTAGTAAATATTTTTTCTTGTGTCTCTTATAACTAGCTCTATACGCCCCATCCAATTTTGTGTATAAAACTATATTTTTTTTCGTTGTGGTTATGAAATCATACTCACTCGTCGTCGGCAACTGTTATCCAATAACCACTGTATAACGTCACACCGGCAAAGGAGCACTTTTCTTTTCCACAGCATCAACGACACTGCTCACTGCGCAGGCGGCGAAAATGTACCTAGAGAGTAGCGCGCCCGAGCGGCAGTGCACGTGAAAGTACGTCCATTGGTATTATTATTTTAATATCTCCCGCGGGCATATCGATCGTGAACTTTACTCGAATATTGTGAATAATCTCGAGAGCCGCAATCGCACTGCCGCGCATACAGACTTTGCTCCCGAAACGATTTTTTAAACGCTCGCATCATTTTCGTATGACCGATTGATAAGAAGCTTAACGTTATTTAATAGATAATAAGTAAGTATTAGGAAGGAAAGGTAGAAAAGGAACACAAGATGCTAAGTACCTATCACAAATGCCTCAAAAACTGCATCCGGTTCATTTTAGTTTCTTTATCGGGTAACATATTGAAGTGTATTTATAACTATATTAATTACATCATTCGGTCGTCTCGAATTTAATTTACATTGCACATATCAGGCAGCAATTGTCTCAACTTCCACAATCTTTGGAGATAATAATTGTAGTTTTTTCATATAATAAAACGAATTGAATTCAGAAGAGGTCAGTCAAGATTTCCAATGCCGGAGCATAGGAAAGGTTCGTTGAAATTAATTGTCAACGAAAACGTGAAAGACAAAAAGATTATTGACGACTATTTTTTTATTTCATTTACCTATCAGATTTTTAATGTTTAGCTTCTTTCAAAGTTTGCATCCAACAAAATAAACATTTTGGGAAAAGCGTACGTTTAAAATCTGAATATTTCAATGTTGGACAGACCTTGCTTCTGGTTTTCATTTAAAGATACCCCCATGACCCGTATATAAATATGACCCGTACGCACTTTATATCTCGGTATTGATATCGGCTCCCTTGACTATTTTTAAGCAGGAATAAGATGGCCGCGATACATGCAATAATAAACAATAATAATAAGGAAGAACAGGCAACACTAAAACAAAATAATAAATTCGAATATCCGCGCCACTGTCAAAAATAAGTTTGACAGCGCCATCAGGCGGTCGAGCCACGCATTGCTTGGCAGCGCTACTGTCAGGTCAGTCTCGGAGACCGTAACCATTGGTTTACGAATCCCGTGGCCGCCTTCCAGTTTTTCTTCACATTTGGTTTGGGCGTTTTGGCGGCCTGTCGCGCCGCTCTGCGCTCGTGGGTTTGCTGCCTGCGTTCTGAAGTTGTGATTTTCGGCACCGAACTCCAATAGTGTGACGACAACCCGGCAAAATACGATTTAATTTCGACCAAATTGGTTCGCGACGATGATGGTCGTCTGATTTCTTCTGTCCCTGCCCGCCCGTCCGCCACGGCATTGGAGAAACTCACGATTCGGCCGACAACCTCATTCATTCACTGTGAGTTCGTTACTTTATACATATTTGATCGCTCCACGTGGGACTTGTTTATTTACACATTAGTTCACAATGTTACGATAGAATAATATATGTATACTAAGAATAAGTCTGGCGTTTCTAATTAATTACCCACTTAATTATGTAATTTATTTTTAGTAACGATATGACAAAATCAGTGATATCTTATCACTAAGGTTAACTGTTTGTTCCTATAGTAACATCGACCCGAAACAATTTCAAGATTATTGAATTTTTTGAAAGGAAACTATTATAACCGATCAAAATTTTAATCCACTTGTCAACTGTCAACAAACTTCAACCCGCTGTTTCACCCCCATGTTTCATTGTCATTATTTTGCCAAGAAAGCAGGGTTCGGATCGTATCGAGTCTTGCTTGGCCACTGAATAGTTTGCGCAGATAGATTATTTTGCGATATTATTGCTAATTACAAAATACATAAATGATAAACACGACTAATCTTTGAAGCAATGTATTGTTTTTCCCCTTTAGCGTTTCAAAAAATGTGTCATCTGTATAGAATCGGTAGGTTGTATGTACCTGCCTTCCGTCTGGTTATATTGATCTCTGAATACCCCGACCTTGCAACTTCGAGGGTCAGGGTCGATTACGCCCTTCACGCTCCAAAATGGACAATAAATACGCACTGCGCATGCCCTCGTTCATAATTTTATTCCTTCACCAATGCCTACCACCTGCCGTGCCCTTTTGTGACCTCGCAGTGTTAGAAACACAGGCAAGAGGTTTATTTTTAATTGCCTTTATATGAATGAAACCGTGACCATGAGAGGTTATAGATATATTGTAACGTCCAATTGCGATAGTCTTCTTCCAACATATCAGTTTGTCTTCTTTCTTATTTTCAAGTAAACTAGCTGTAACTAGCAGGTGTCAATACACGAATTCTCGTTTGTTGTATCAAGTCGGGTTTCTAACGGTGCAGCTTGGGCAAAATTGCCGTATTGTTAACTTTGGCCAGCCCAACTCACGGTTCAACTCCTGTCCGGGAGCCTCCTCGAAGAGGGCCTTACTCAGGAAAGAGAAGCCGAGGTGCGAATCTGGGAGAAAACCTCTGGCGGACCTGGGCGATTAACATAACTGGCCATGCTGCTCATGCTGCTCAGTCCGGAAGCATAGCTTCCTATTACAGCGTGGGTATATTTTAATCTAATTTCGTCTACCCTCAAAAACGATCCGTTGGCCACCCCATCCGGGGTGAGCTTGCCGGGAAAAGGGCGCCTCAGATCCGCGATACATTCGTTACGAATTAACGCTCACATCATAGCGACCTAGAACCCGTAACCAGACGGGAAAATGGAGAAATCTGTTCCAAATCTGGTCCCAGTTTTACCCAGTGCCTTGCCATAAAGCGTTAGACTCTTACGGGCATGTGACAGAGCCGGGTACGCGGAATGTGAATGTCCACAGGCCCTTTCGTTCATCTCGAGGTGACAAGACAATAAAGTTCGTTATAAGATCCCGGGGAGGCGGGGGTGCGCCCGTAGCATTGGCACCTCCAAACTGTTCTATCAAGTCATCAAACCTCAAACCAGTCATCGATCTCAAAATTGAATCTCAATTTTATTGTGATACCTAACTAGATTTTTTTTGTATTTTTACACATTGTTATCGTATGGAATTATCCTACAATCATTCTGTATGCATAGATATGTTTAGATCTGATAAAATGTCGCCAATGTGGACACACCGACGCCCCTACTTAGACCATAGTATGCAGGCCAATAAACTCGTGTCGGTCGATGCAAACCGGTCAGATGCGGTTTTAACAATTTCTGCTTTCCTGCATCCTATTAACGTATCTGCTGTCCTAATGGTTGAATATATTTAAAGTTAGAAAATACGATCTTGTTCAGCGTTAATAACCTTTCAGAAAATATTTTGACTTTGACTGGTTTTTTAAATATGTTTTGCTCGTTCGCAAGGTCAATTCTATTTTGATTCCGTCGCGTATAGATTATACGTGCTCTATATTCGATTATGTTATGTATTTTTTGGTGACGGCACATCCTTATCTCCGTGTTTCAGTAGTCGAAACGAGCTTCGCGAGATCAGCAGGTTTCTCCTGAGCCGATCCATGGTAGTTACGTAATTTTAAAAGGTCATGGTCGCTTAAATAAATGCGTCGTTTCGTACGGATTTAGCGCTTTACTCGTTTAGATTTAGCGAGTTGCGAACGTACTTGCGATCACAGACCAGTCTCAATCGAGTCTCAGAAATTATGGAAAAAACCTCGCTCGAAATCGCGAATCTCTCGGAGCCAGTAGTCCTCTGGAGGAATCACCCAGATGACTGTGATCCTTTGCTGATGTAAAATGTAAGTTTGGAGAAGTACATATACTTTAGAAATACTAACTGATTCTACGCCTGTATGAAGTGTTCATCTGTATTTACGAGGCAGTCGCATATTATTTTTCGAAAACAATAAATCAGGTGCAACGGCGTCGACTTCTCAAAATGACGGGAAAGGGGGCTTACCGGGGGGTCTGGAGACACCCCCCAGAAAAAGGGGGCTCGGAAATTTGATAAACTAGGTTGCTACAACTGCATTTTGATGCTTTCATGTGAGTTTTTATAACAATGTCGAAGAACATATTTATGGCCATAGTAACGTGTTTTTTGTAATTAAAATACATTAATTTCCATATTTACGCCCACAACAGATCAAAACTTATGTATCAGAGGTTGTAGTATCGTGTAAAAAAATGCAAATAGATGGCATCAATGGACCAAACAACTTTTTGTATAATTTCAGTATAATTATTTTTTATAATAGCTCTGAGAAAAAAATATTTAATTAATCAATAAAATTAACAAAAATACAAATAATACACAAACCATCAACTGACTTGTTGTTCATACCGATTAAGTTTAGGTATATTGGTAAATTGTTCGTATACCTACACACAAAAAGGGGTTGATAGGTTTAAAAAAACTCGAAATAGTAAGAGATTAGTAGGAATTATGAAATATATGTATACGTAATTTGTCCTTTTGATAATTAGGCTACTCAGTTGTCTCTATTATGGGCTGCTTTAAAGCTTATTTATTTTGTAATACTTGTAATAATTGAACTTATTTTGTAATCTTTATTTTTCAATTATTTTGGGTGCATTGAGGGGGCTCGTGTCCCTTTGGCCCCATGAAGTCGGCGCCCCTGGCCAGGTGGAATATAGAGGATTTTCCGTGATTGATTTACACACAATGCATGATTTCTCCGTATACCTTCCATGGTGACAGGTGTGCTAATTATCATTATAATTGATAATTTAATTACGAGTTGTGAGTATAAGTACTGCAGATTTAT
>JAOPUG010000037.1:8854132-8865547 GCA_027564375.1 Micropterix facetella | reverse complement strand
TATTGGGTATATAAGTTTCATGTATTAAGTTATTATGCAGAAATAAATTTATCTTTATCTTTACTATATCACGAATCACTGGCAATAATGTCTATTATAACACCAGCGCTATATTAGCGATTTGGAAGCCCTTGTTTTTTAACGGTACAATGAAAACCTACTGTATAAAATAATTGATTTTAAATTGCCGTTGTGAGTACCAGTTTATATCTGTTTTTTTTTTTGCGTTATACAAAGCCGTCGAGTAAACGTTTATATGATAGCTCAATGTCAGAATTTCGTTGTATAGCCTTATACAACTAAACAATGTTTCGAATATACAGCCAGCGGTTACAAGCGTTATTTCTATATATCTTTTAAATCACTCGTGTGTGTTAAAGATGTTCTTTTGTCACATCTTTGCTAGTTGGGAAGCGGTCCGCGTAAATGAATTTCGCTTTACTCGCCCCTTCGGTGTTGATATTATAACTATCTCTTTCATTTCAGTTTAATTGCCTGAGATCTTTTTCTAATGCTCCTCTAAAAACCTTAGGGAGATACGTGTCGTCTTGTACTGCTCTAGCCCATATTATCTCAGTCTTCTTGCAAGTACTTGATTATGCAAATGCAGTAGGTACCTACGTTTAATATATTCAAATATGTGGCTGCTTGCTGTTTGCTAGTGTTAGGGGCCTAATGGGACCGTGCAGCTCAGGCCTGCTGGCCAGCTTCTGTTATCATTGGTCAGCCCGACTCAACCAGAAGGGACTAACTGGTGAATCCGCTGTGCGATGGATATGGGGAATACCTCGGGCGGCCCTCGATGATTGATGCAATGGTCGGTGCTCAATCAACGAATAGCCGGGGAAGGGGGGGGGGTCTTATTAGCGTATGGTTTTCTATAGAGCAGGGGTAGATATTTACCTTTAATATTTATCCTTAGGAACGATCCGTTAGCCACTCAATCTCGGGTTAGCATGCCGAGTTAAAGACACCTCGGATCCGCGATAATTCAGTAAAGATTGACGCTGTAAAGGTAGAAGCCGTGTAATCGACCTCGAACCCGTGACCAGACGAGTGTTCGGATAAATCTGACCAAATCTGGCAGTGAGGGCGCGAGGGGCCCCATTTGGGCTTGAAAATTCCCAGTGCCTCACGGTAAGGAGTAGGACTCTCACGGGCTGTTGGTGGTGTTGGGTACGTGGCTCGTCTCCGTCATTCAAGTCTCTGTGTTCATCCCAGGGCGACGTAACGATAAAGTTCGTTGAAACATCCTGGGGTGACCGGTTCGCCCGTAGCTTGAACTTCCCCAACTGTCTGCTAGTGTTATAAAACTTATGCAAAACTTTTCATTTAATTTAATTTTATCATGTCCAATTGGCGGATGTACCGCTCTTGGTCGTGTCTTGACTTGACTTATCAGTCCGCATCTCTCCACTGCTGAATATAGGCCTCTCCCAAGGCTCGCCACACTGGTCGGCCCTCCGTCTTCCTCACCCAGTCGCTTCCCATTATTTCTCAAGTCGTCGGTCCACCGGGCTGGATGGCGTTCTACATTTCGTTTCTCGGTGCACGGTCTTCATTCGAGGACCTTTCGTCCGCAGCGGTTGTCGGCTCTTCGGCATAATTATGTATATGACTGACCCACTCCCATTTCAACTTGCTTATCTTCTGAGCTATACCATTACTTTGGTTCTTCGTTCGTTTTCTATCGATTATTCGTTCATTTCTACGTCTTGGATCATACTTCGTAGAAAGATTCCGACTATAGCTATTCCCATAGCTCACTGAGCTACCTTCAAAATTGTAAATTGAAAAGGATACGACAGATGATATAGTCATCATAACAGAGACGCTAGAGGAACTCCGGAAACTGCTGAACGACTTCAACGAGGTATCCCAGCGAGTGAGTCTCCGGATAAACATGGATAAAACAAAAGGTACGCTTAATTCCTATGTTGATCCGATAGCGGTGACCATTGGTAATGCGACCCTCGAAGTTGTAGAGTAATACATCTACCTAGGACAGAGCATCCAGCTCGGTACACTAAACTTCGCCAAAGACAGAAGAATACGACTAGGGTGGGTTCGCTTTTCGAAAACTCCACCGTATCTTCACATTTGCTATACCGCAATGCCTGATAACGAAGGTATACAATCAGTGCGTCTTGCCTGTGATGACGTACGGTGCCAAAACTTGGACCTTGACTTCGTCGTGTCAGAAGTGAATAATCGATTAGGTACTCGTATGTTACATTGTAAAATGGTAATTTTTTTTTCATTTTCAACGTAGTTAAGTAGGTATCTAACTATCTACATTCCTAATCTACGTAAATGTAAACGATTATTAAATGCTCTAACTAAAGTAATAATCGGTGGTATATAGATATAACAATTATTACTATATAGAGAGATGCTAAGTTGTGAAACGATAATAGGTAGATAAATGTCTAAAACAGATTTATGTCATTGTATGATAAAACAGATGTTGTGTCTGCAGTGGGACGTTTACAAATTTCTCGTTGAGTTTCAAATAACAAATGCATACCCACATCAGTTCTAAATCATCTCCACGCCTCGAGGACGTTCATTTCTCCAACATGAGGAAGTACTTGACATGCAGAAACATCCGTTATATTTTAAGTAATAAAATTACAAATCGAGCAACATTTCCGCTTCCTGTTTTTATTTTACCGTTTGTGAGTATAACGTCACTGTTATGGCGCATGCAATTTTAAAACGACAGACTTACCTATTCACTTGATCTATCATTGCATACGAAGGATCGACTACTTGCTATTTTACCCTCATCAACGCTTCTTACAATAACAAGTTTTTCGAGACTGTTGTCCCATTGTGAACTGAGAGGGAATCGTCTCATTTGTGCGTTTGCTAATGATACTATTCTCTTCCCTTCTTCTTTGGATCAAACGGGATAAAAAAACTCATTGGATGTACATGTCTATCTATAGAGAATATTAGGGCTGCAGCATCAAATTTCGTACCTAATTGTCCCGGATCATCATAGACAATGTAAAAAATAGCGCTTTGAAATTCTGGGATAATACTGGAGTATTTTTTGAGGGATGGTTTCAGGGATACTTCACATGCAACAAGACAAACCGCTAAAACACTCGCACGATTAAAAGATATAACAACGTTTATGGAGAGCTGCAACGGACACAAGCGTTATTTTGTCTCTTCTTCAATAAACTGTCATCGTCGATTACAGCGTACGAATTGGTCCGGGTCTTGAAGTCACTTCCCAAGAAATATCTCTGGGAGTGCACTAACTAATCATATTATTGAGCATCTGCACTTCTTTATTCATAGTCCTTTAAACGCACGATTCATATAATAATAATATATTTTTGTACTTTGTGTGAGTAAAATATATTAAATGTAAGAAATAGGCGAGTCCTTTGACTCTATCATCACAAGTTTTGTATATGTGGCATTTGTACGGTCCATTCCTGGACATGCGTCGTCTCAAATGTCTTCCACGTTCACTGATCTTGAACCCTCCTCATCTTTTGTCGTTTGACATAATACACCCAGCATAGAGGTAGACTTCAGGGATACTTCACATGTACGGCGAATCTAAGTTTTGACGATCTCTCTCCGTCAATGTTTATTTATACCTTTACCGTTCCAGTTTAATTGCCTGAAAACGTTATCTAAAACCGCGGTAAACAACTTTGGAGATATCGTATTGCCTTGTCGTACACCTCTAACCAGTTGATATATATCGGTCTTCTCATGCAGACGAACGCAGGCCGTAGCAAATCTAATATATAAAAATACATTTAAAAAATTTAAAAAAACCAGTGTTTTTGTCTAAATGGATCTTTATGTGTTTTTGCTACTGCCAAGGCTCTTCTAGAATAAGATGTAAGTGAGCCAGAGTCATTGCTTCTTCTCATTGAAATTCATCTCATTATTTCTGGTAGACAGACAGTCATCTCATTATTTCTGGATACATATTTATGAGTGGGGCAAACGCTACACAAAAGAACGAGAAACCGTGCAATGTCGCTCTTGCAACTCTGCATATTCTGGGTCTCCAAAGGCAGTTTACTTGAACAATGCTTTCAACAAACAACGTAAATTCGCAAAATCCGCCGCGATCCGTTGTCTTCGTTTGTCTGGTTTTCGGACGAATACAAAAGGCCTTGCATTATGTGCGGAATCGCTCGCGGGGAAAACTCTCAAACTAGTGTCGTCAAGGGCGAACATCGAATCTGAAATAAGCGTACTGAATAAAATACTTTAATGCTAAGCGAAGCATCGTGGAAAAAAATCCATTCTGGAAGACCAACTTACTTATATGAAAAGCCAAGGAAAGCAGGCGAAACTCACACATATACTACCTACACGCGGACGGGACTCGCTGCTCATAATCCCATGTCAGAGGTGGTCTTCATTCAAGGGTTCATTCAGATACGCAGCACTCAAGATATGGAACGATCTGCCACCTCAGCTATACGAGAAGGAATTAGTGTGTATTCATTCCGCGCTAAATGTCGTTCGTGGTTACTGAACGAGCGGAAGAAAAAACAATTTAAAAAAAGAGATGTCGTGGGACACACGATAGGAGCGAAATTTCTAAACGGCACTGCCATCTGCCATCTATCGGGCGTGCCAAGTACTGACTATAATGGTATCTACACTAGTTTCGCTACAGCCCGCTAGAGGGCGTCAATAATAATAGCAAAAATCAATTTAATCCGTCGTATTGGACAAGCGGATGGGGAAGCGGGGGAGAGGGGAGGGAGACTGGGGGGTTAAGTTGGAGGGGGCGTAGGAAAGGGTACAGGCACTTCTGATGATATAGCCTCTCGCCAAAAGCGTCCCGTTACAGTTTTTGCCAGTTCGCCGCACGTAGCCCCGATAAAAGAGTTTCGCTCCAAAAATTAACCCCTCAAGCCGTACCCTTTCTCTTTTCTTCTCTCTCTCTCTCTCTCTCTCTCTTTCTCTCTCTATGGGATTTTCATTTTTAAACTTACCGCTTTTATTTCAGAAGATACGGTCTAATTGTAATATTCTCGTTTGTATCCTAGGGTTAAAGCCTTCCACTTTTTGTAAAAGCTAATTCTTATTTTTTAAATATTGTAATTAACGTAAGTATACCTACTTTGGTAACTAAAAATATTTAATAATTATGATTGTGAAACGTTTAGGCTATTATTAGAATACTTCTCAGTCATTTGTAAATTCTACATCCGTTTGTGACAATTATATTAATTTGCGCACAGTACCTTACCTTCTTCCAAAATACCAAAATTATGTTCAAGAATGGGCTGACAATCAGTGCCGATCGGTGGGCCACCAAGATTGGTGTTCAGACACCAATCAGAACCAAGACAAGAAAAGAGCTCAGGCTCTTTTCTTTTATTGCAATTTCTCTGTAAAATGTTTTTCTTTGTTCCAATACAAAAGTATTATTATGAAGTCCTAATAATAAATAAAAAAAAAGTAATGTTCAATAATGACTATTGGGGTGTATTTGCTGGCATCGGGGTGACAGCTTGATCGTGCAACGAGTGCAAGTTTCTGCTCGTAGTAAACTGGCGAGCATATTTTTAATAGAAGTCTGGCGAAAACGACGCGCGAATGATGTTCGCAGTGGATTCTCGCTTCGTCCGCGCGAATCCGTGTACATAGTATAATACGAACTGCGAACGTGGCATTGCAATGTTGCTGATATCTGTATGTAGGTACATAGTTTCCTCAAACTTTTCCACCAAATTGCTTATCGGTCGTTATGCAAATGATAATATTGACGAAATTTACGCTGTACATTCTTTCAAATTCGAGATTTAAATTTGTAAGTTTCTGGATTCAGTTTTTCTCACAATACATACCTGCCGACATGCCTAATAATATCACTCGAGTTTAGATGGACTTTCTTTTAGCAAACTACATATTTATTTTCCCCGATAAGTTAAACGCCGCCGCGCCCTCTCCGACATTTGACATTTCCCCAATTCGACCTTCCCCGAAAATAGGGACGATAAATTGCCGACGATATATATGGTCGGCCTAGCATCAGCTGTCTGCTCGGGTTATTTTCGGCCTTCGCCGACCGACGCCGTGACGTCATCAGCGTCCATTGACGTCACGAACGGCATCGATCGGACTGAATGCCGTTGCTGCCCATCCTGCGGGCGCCAGACAAGGGGGCCGTCCATAAACCTCAACTTTCTTATAAGGAACCTGTACATATTTTTTGAAATGTTAACAAATTTTAGATTTCGACATTTTTCAACTATCCACCTAATGCGTTCAAAGATAAGAATATCTAGGGCACACTGTCATAAAATTAAATCCAATAATAAAATATTAAGCTAGTGTTTGCTAATAACAACGTTTTCCACTTGTTCAAATTTGCATTTTAAATTTTATGTAGGTTTTTAGCATATTTGATTTACCTAAATTATCCGTATTTTTAGCCTTTATTTGGTTACCTCCTTAATTACATTTCAAAAATGTCCATAATGTATATCCTGTAAACAAGACAAAAACTGGTTTTACCGCGTGAAGTTTATAGCACCCGATAGACTGAATTACTGTCAGTTATCGACCGCTGTTGTTCTGCTGTTAGACGACATACTGTTCTTGTTAGATATTATGGCGGGGAGGGGTGTGGGGGGGGGGCTTGTTCGATTTTTGAAATTGTGCTAAGCACATAGCATTCACTGTATCTCCTTTCACATCTGCATTCGGCAGTTCCATGTGGTAGGTAGACAGTTGAAGCCGTCGTCTCTGTTGAAGTTCGGGGTTCTTATGTCAATGGATTCCCGGATCATGCGGGGAAAGTCTTGTTCTTTGAATAGTATAATGGAATACTTGAAACTCCACTCAGTGGTTCTTTTCTCTATCCAACATAAGTTCGCAGATCACCGATTTTTCTCGCTGTACGTTTTTAACAGCCTTGATGTGTTCCAGCTGTCGAGTCGCTATGGGTCGCTTTGTTTGTTTAACATAAGCTAACCCACAGCTGCATTCGGTCTTATACACACCCTGGATTTGCAGTGGTATTACATCATTTACAGGTTTCAGAGACCGAGGTATAGGTACCTTGGGTCGGTTTGAAGATCGTTTTTAAATTGAATTAGTTCAGTGTCTTACTTATACAATCCGTCACGATCTTGACATATGTTCGTGATCTGCTTGGTTTGTGGATTTAAACCATAGAAACTGACAGTACTTCAGTCTACCCTGGACAACGGCGGATGTAACATCATCGAAACATTGGGTGCTACAAAATTCATGCGATAAAATCCGTTTGTGACTTATTTTATCAGTATTATTATTTATTCTGGACAGGCAATTTTGCTGATTTATATGAAGATTAGATCTTGTAAAGCTAGTCATAAACACGTTTTTATAAACAAACCAAGTATGTTTATTCCGCATGTCCGCTGCTCTATTTTGCATTTAAATTTTGCACGTTTGATTTTTTTTCTTGTGACCTGAACGATTTGTGTTGATGTAGATTTTGTTAATATTCTCTAGCCCAGGTATATCATAATAATTTGTAAGAATTTCACGCCTACGTCTCAATCAGGTCTGTCTGTCTGTCTGTCTCAATCTCTTTTGTGTTTAAGAATTGCCAGACTAAGTAATTCCAAGCGATTTTCATAGTTCCTATTCTTCAGGCCCACTGGCATTTTGGTTGCTCTTCGTTGCACCTTTTAAGGACATTTACATCTTTGCAATATATTTATAATGTCAGCCGAAGCATATGTATAATGTCAAACAACCGCGATAATCTTCGAACTCATATTGCCCTACATAACGAGTCATTTATGTTTCTCATTTTATGTTTTTTTTCATCTTTCAGGTCTCGCACATTGTTTAACCATGCCATTCAAGGAGAAAAAGCAGGCGTCGGACTGAAGCTTCCCGTTGCGAAGCCACTCTCGGAGCAAGCATAGCGTTGCTTGGAAGCGCAGCGCAAATTCTACAAATTTGAAGAAAGAAAGAGCCTCGAAAGCAGGCTTAATGCCCGCAGTAGTAGAAAACCCCTTCTCAATCACGAGCTCCCTGATGCCATACGCCTGTAGGTTTTCTGCTAGAGACCCACGCTTAAGACTGCAACAGTCCACGAGTAGGCAGAGCGCCGTATTTTGAATCGGGCAGTGCCTTTTTGAGTATGGAACCGGAGGGTCGGTCGTGTCCCGCTGGATTGGCCCCAATCGTCGTCTGGAGCGATCAGTCCCCCATTTTGGCCATTTCCGGGTGCACGAATGTAGCGCCGGCCTCGGCATCTTCGAACGGTAGTTCCGGTATCGCATCCGGTAGGAATTCATTCAGCAGTTCGGACCTGTCGAGCATCGGAGATGAACCGGATCTGATTTCGGTGTCAGCCATGGCCGGGGAGTCGGACGATCGCAAGCTATCAGAAAGCGATGAGTATGCGAACGAGAATCAAGCTCTACTCTCTGTTCCGCAACCGATAAAATACTCGTCGGTGACTTTTATAAATGAGGAGCAGCCGAACGGAGACGGCGTCAAATTCACCGGGATCCCCGACAGAGACAGCATTTGCTCCAGCTCTTCGGATGATGAGGACGACGACCCGAAGGCGCCAGCGATACCTGATGGCGGATGGGGATGGGTCGTTGTCGTGTCGTCTCTCATAATATCCATGATCGCGGACGGTGTCAGCTTTTCGTTTGGATTGTTATACATCGAATTGTTGAATCACTTCAACGAAAGTAAATCTAAGACTTCGTGGATCGGCAGTTTGTTTATCGCCGTTCCGCTCCTGTCCGGTCCGATTATGAGCGCACTCGTCGACAGGTACGGCTGTCGTAAAATGACCATGCTGGGCGGTTTCGTATCAGCGTTAGGGTTCGTCCTAGCGTCGTACAGCAACTCCATTGAGATGCTTTACTTGACGTTTGGCACGATATCAGGGTTGGGTCTCGGGTTGTGTTACGTAACAGCCGTGGTCAGTATTGCATACTGGTTCGATAAACGCAGAAATTTAGCGGTGGGTCTCGGGGCTTGCGGCATTGGGATCGGTACGTTTATCTATGCGCCCATGACGCAGTACTTCATCGAAGAGTACGGGTGGCGCGGCACTGTGCTCCTGCTCGCCGGTACATTCTTAAACATTTGCGTGTGCGGGGCCGTCATGCGCGATCCAGAGTGGTGGATAGAAGAGCAGAAGCGGCAAGCGGCGTTGAATAAGTCGATGAAAGGATCAAGCTGCGCATCGATTTCCGGAAGATCCGGCGGAGGCGAGTCCGTGTTCCCCGGCATCGAAGAAATCAAATCATTGATAAAGAGCGGGGAAAAACCGGAGTATATACTGACAACACTCGTGACGTCGATCGCTGCTGCAGAGAGTCTAGAGGAGACAACGAAGGATAACGTTGCGGAGCAACAACGCGTCAATTCACTGCTAAACTTGCCGACCTTTATAAAAGAAAGTGAAAAGGTAAGGTTTCATTTTTAGGTGATCAATTCTCGGATAGTCTACTTCTATATACATACTCGTATGTACTTTGTTGTTAATTTTTAGGTGCCACTTGAAGTGCTGGAATCGCTAAGCGCAAACAAACGCGTCTACCACATCATCCTCGAAAACTACCCGTCGCTCCTATCATTCCGGAGCTGCTCCGAGCAGCAAATACACACCGACAGCCAGGACATGAAGGCCAAACCGGTTACAATGTCCATGAAAATAAAACCAACAAAACCAGGAAAGCCTCAGGTGTATCCGACTATACTCGAATCGGATTTCAGTTCAAAGCCCAAGAAGTCAATAATTGTGAAGAGGAAAGCGGAGACACCATGGCTGCAGCGGCAGTTCTCACTCAACCGGCACTACCTGAGGGACATCAAGATGCCGCGTAATTCGGTAATGTTTCGAGGAGCAATGATGAACATATCCAAATATAGACTACGAGCATCATCTTGTCCAAATATTTATCGGAATTCGATGATTACAATTGAGGAAAAAGAAGAGGTAAGTGAATATGAGCGGTCGTTAGTTTTTCCTGTAAATACTTCACTCCTAGCTATAATAGGCCTTTTATGTCCAACCTCCAAAAATAGTGTCTAATTTAAAAGTGGTGTCTGGATTTCCTCACAATAGCAAAATTTATGAGACTCCTTACTCTATAATAAAAACAGAATGACATGGAAAGCAGTTTTTAAAATATACAACAACGAAATGTAATGTCTAACTAGCAAATGCAATTAAATTGATAATTACTGATATTCTATAATGCAAGCAGGTGAATTGTTTTCTTTTTTCAGCTGCCCAAACCAGCACACAAATAAGATGCTTCAAAATGTATAACGATACTACAGTTCATAATCTTTCAAGTGTCTAGTTTGTATATTTGTTTGTGAGTTGGTTTGTACAGCAGCAAGATTTTAAAAAAAGCTATTCACCTGTTTTGCCTTCCAGAATAACAGCAGTTATAAATCAATTTGCGTTTTATAAAATCCAGCATATTTTGGGTACACTCTAGCTCCCTGAGCGAAATAGAATGGCGGTGCAGATTACTAAGATTACCAGATTATGCAAGGTCTGGACTAGCGAATCTCTCCATTCACTGTATTAACAGATTGTTTTCATTCTTTTCAGAAATGGTACTCGGAAATTGTCGACGTATTAGAATCAATGTTCGACTTTTCAATGTTTCTCGAATTCCACTTCTTACTGCTAAGTCTGAGTAACATATTGCTATTTACCTGGTTCGTCGTGCCGTATTTTTACTTGGCCGAACACATGACGAGGAACAGCTACACCGAAGACGACGCCGCGTTTCTCCTGAGCATAATCGGAATTACAAACACGATTGGAATGATCGGCTTCGGATGGGCCGGAGACCAGCCCTGGATGAACGTCACCAAAACGTACTCTGTCTGCTTGATACTCTGTGGAGCGATCATTCTCACTTATCCGCTATTCACATTCTCGTATGTGTTGCTGGCGATAAATTCGGCGCTCTTCGGACTGTTCTTCGCTAGTACGTTCTCGTTCACACCAGTCATACTCGTGAAATTGATACCGTTGGAGAGATTCACGACCGCTTACGGATTGACTCTACTATGCCAAGGGATTGGGCATTTAATCGGACCGCCTCTAGCTGGTAAAACACATTTTTTTAAAGCCGATTATTTTTCACTGACTTTTGGGTATTTTTGCCTATAATGAACGACATAAGATTGATTTTAAGTGAGAAACGGCAAATGGGCAAAATTTCCTTAAAAGTTACCTACCTAATAAAGCTTTAAAATGTCTTTTTGTAGCAATGTACAAATGGTGAATTCGAAATAACTGCATTTAAAAGTATGTAGTGTAAAAAATACCAGGTGTATATATTAATACTGCAAGAAAATTCAGTTTGTTATGTTTTGTTAAAAAGTAAGCATTGTCATGTTTATACATGGTATGTTTAGACGTGTTTA
>JAOPUG010000037.1:8802767-8813233 GCA_027564375.1 Micropterix facetella | reverse complement strand
TTACTTTATAACAATGTAAAATGACGTATTCCACAGTATATAACTTTTTGGAATTAATAAATTATGATTATGATTATAGTTCCTTTATACGAGGTGTGCCCGGAAAGTATGCGACCTGTGCGTATATCTACATTTCTGAACTCGTTGAGTGCTTCCATAGAAATTGCATTTGTTGCTATAACACCAAGATCGAAGCAAAATTTAATGAAAATTCATTGACAACTTCAGTAATTTTTACAAAATTAGCAATACGACGCTCTCGCCTTTAGGCAAGTAAGTAAGGGATAGCAAGTTAACATTCTGGGATCCCGCTTCATTGACAAACTCAAGTGGCAAAAAACCAATTATACACTTCAGTAATTAATCAATGACTCACCTGCAAATACTATTAAATCCTCTCCGCTAGGCGTCTTTCGTTTTAATATTTTGGTGATAGCCTTGCAAGCATACGGTCCATAGGGACTCTCAGGTTCGGGTCCTGACGGTTTTTCTATACCCCCCAAATGCCAAGTCACATACGAACCATCGTTGTGTGAAGATGTAAATTCGGTACCTATAAATACAATAGATGCTATACTCCGCACAAACAGAATTGAGTCGCAAACCCATTTCATTGTTATCTATTTGACTGCTTCCCAAATTGGATGTCGATTAATTTAGGGATAAAGCGGATTTTATATGGATTATTTAAAAAAAAATGCAATTTAACAATCTAATATAACTTATTAATAGTATATAATCAGACTAGTTGATCGCTGAATCACACTGCTCACTGACTGATGATAGCCGTGTAGCGCCTGAAATTCGATTTTGAATTTGCGGCCATAACGCTGTCTTCTCGTTTTCTCTTTCGCACTATATAACGCTCTCTCTTTCTGTTCGTGATGCTGTCGGTAATTATCGTGCGCTTTCGGACAATGTCGGTGGTCGATGTCGCACTCTCTCTCTCTTTCACATTCGGCGAGTTTGGCTGACGATACCTGATAACGGATTAATTGACTGGCGTGATGCTAACGCATGAGGTAGGTAAATCAATCTAAAAATACATTTAAAGTTCGAAATTAAAGAAATTTATGGATGACGTTTACGTCGCGGAAGGGGATCTCTTTGGCGGGTTTGTATGACCTATATGCAACAAGATAAAAAAAGAGACAATAAACCAATCTACGTTCAGTTAAAAATAGACAAAGCACCGTAAATAAAATATGACATGGCTGTCAAAATTAACAGAAAGTTTAGACCTGACATGGATTTGTCCAATAGTATAATACTTTTTTTTCGTTTTTTTTTTTAAATTATTCACATTGCGGTAAATGTCTAACAAACATTATCTTACAGGCAGCCGGCTTTTATGACATCACATGGCAATACTCAGGCGATCACCCATCTAATTACTGACCACGCCCGATAACTTTCCCCAAAAACTGGAGAAATTCATCGTAAGAGTGCAAACGCGCATTCGCACATCCGACTGTATCACGAACAGC
Source organism: Micropterix facetella (assembly GCA_027564375.1). Lineage (NCBI taxonomy): Eukaryota > Metazoa > Arthropoda > Insecta > Lepidoptera > Micropterigidae > Micropterix > Micropterix facetella. The sequence goes on along the minus strand of JAOPUG010000037.1, from coordinate 8,811,746 downwards.
CCAAGGACTTCATTTGCACGTGGAAAACTGAAGAAATTCATTGCATGAAGTGCAGCCATCGTTTAATACCAGTGTGTGGACGGTTTCCTTGCATTGGTTGCCTGTTTTTTTTTTTTAATGTCCAATGTAAATCAAGTGTTAAAGTGTAATTATTGCAACATTGTTATAAACAAGTTGCTCTCATACATTTATTCATTCAATATCATAATTATATGCAATGAAATATTATATTTTCAACATATTTTTTTTCATGGTTATAATAAACGTCCCCTGAAATGTTCAAAATTGGATTGATTTGTCAACAAACGTAACAATAATAATAAACAATCTTTATTAATCACAACCACTGCAAAAGGTGGGCTTCTTGCCATATACGGCAATATCCTCCAGCCAACCAGCAGGTAATAATAACGTTTGTTTGTGGCAAAACATTTTTATTTATTTATTATAGGCTTCAGATGAAAAAAAAAACATTACACATTACAGACGAAAACATATAGATGTATACACATATACACATAGAAAGCATGCATGCACGCATCTTGCTGACCGCTGCCTACTTGATCATGCCAAAAAAGATTTTTGTCAAAAAATATACCCAAGTTCTTTTTGGTATATGAATATGTAAAATCGTACTTAGCAAGAGAATTTAGAAGTTTTGGGCTGCCTATAATGATCGCTTGCGACTTGTTGGAATTTAATAATAGTCCATGTTTTGTTGCCTATTATGAAATTCTTTCGAGATCAGAATTCATTTTGGAGATGGCTATATCATTTGAATATCATCCGCGTAGAGATGATGATCATATCATCTGCATAGATATTACTCGCCCAATTTATTTTGAAAATTTATTCGACTATGAAATATTAGGAAAAAACAAGAAATATTGTGAAAGACCAAGAAATAAACTTTATTAAATATTTCATTTAATATTACAAGTACCGTTCATGCATACATTAGGGTTGGCAAAGCACGTGAAAATAAATCTTACAGATTTTCACATAAATGGAAGAAGCCATGACTATATGACGCAATCTCATGAACCACTAGCTGTCAAAGTCCGGGAGACTTGTCAACGTTGCTGGACTTGTCAACGTTGCGAATTGATTAAGGAAGCTCCAATTATCAATGTATTTAGAAGCAGGGAGACTATCTGTTTTGTAATTTGTATACCTTATCATTGTGTAGAATATTTTGATTTTCTTTTTCTTAATCTTAACATATATTGTATAATATTAATATTTGATGATTATGATATAACATGGCATAAAATATATGGAAGTAAAACCTTGTTCTTTGCAAAGTTTTATTGTATATTTTGTTATATACACAAAGTATCGTTCTGTTCTTCCGGTTTGATTGTTTTTCTCGTTAATCGATTGATTCTGGTTCTGGTTCGATGCTGGCAACTTGAACTTCTTGACTATCCTATTTCCATAAGAGCTTTCAGTGTGAACGAGAGATCCGTCGGACGAGATACTCACACTTGCTAATGAATGACCCCGTAATTTATTTCAATTCGCGCGGAGTATGGTTGTAATTAAACGATTGCTATAAAATATTACAACAGCACATACCATTTTCATGCCAGCATATGCTCTCCAGCTGTTGATTAGATATAAGAGTGTGTTTAGCGCGGCTGGCTTGCCTATCCCAAACAACCATCAGTCCTCGGTTATAGCCGATTAAAAGTAAATTTGGATCTGTAGGATGTTCGCTGACCACCTCCACCGCGCCCGGGTTGATTTTGTAATCTTCAGGACAACTGGAATAGTAAAGGAGTTGTTAATAATCAAATTCCCTATAAAAGGGAGCCTTAGACATTAACCCAACACAACTCAACGTACTACATGGCGACCAACAAATCAGAATAGTCAGCGTTGGCTACGCTTTTACCCTGAATTATAAACTGTTCAAGATTTTTGCTCAGCAATTGTTACTTCAATAGATGATTATTTAGCTATGGCATATTTAAATTGTGGGCACAATACCCTAGAAAACAGCTCAAGTTGATTAAAAAAGAAGATGGATGCAGTCTGTGTCGAACGGCTAGTTAAGATGTTGTCGCCAATCCAATTGAGATAATGATATTCTTACTTTTGCATGACGAGATCCTGATAGATGATATTTTCGGCAGTTGTGAAGGTTTTGAGATTCAGCAAGTAGACATTGCCGCCCTCGGTGCCAAGCAGTAAATGCTCGCCGGAAGCCTCCACGCAGATGGCGGAGATGCGTTTCAATTTGCCTTCGAGAGCCGCACTTTTCACTTCCACCAGCGAACTGTCGTTGATCTCCCACAGATGGAGTGAGTTGTCATCGCAGAGTGCCACTACGCGGCCTGCACCTGTAATTTGAAAATGTGAGTTACTCAAGTTGTCAGTCCACAGAAGAAGCGGCAATACAAAGCAAGCTTTGCGATAGAAGAACTTGAACCACCAGGTTGATAAGTATATATCGGCACACCAATCGCCATTAGAAGTGGATGGAGTAAGGGTCACCAGTTGAAATGGTTAATTGGGTCGAATTTTGTCTATCAGTGTCGATGTTGTTGAAATGTCAGGTCGCGATTGAGAGTCACTGATCGTTGCCCATCCCCATATTTTTCCATTGTCATCCTCCAACTCTGCCTCCCATTAGTTTGTCAGTCTCAGGAAAAGTACCAATCGAATGAACGGAATGTATCGAAGGAAAAGTTCCGATACTTTTAGTATTGACTAGTATCGAAACGATAGAATTGATAATAAATAAGTATCGTTTCCGAAAATCCTTCAGGTATCGAGTATTTTAAAAATATGTCGATAAATAAAACAAATATTTTGACTAATAGCAATGCAGTATTTGAAGTCATAAAATGCATTTAGGATCATGATATTGCTGAAGACAAGCTAAAGTTAAGACTATAGGTAGGCAACTTATAATTCAAGAATGGTCGTGGATCCGTTGATTATAAAAGGTAGAAAAAGTAAGAAATTGAAATGATATAAAAGAATTCAAAAATGAAAACCATATTTTCTCGATGCACACATTAGAAACCAGCGGCTAATAAACGGTGATTAATGGCGATGGCAGCACGAAGTACAAATGAGTGTCACAAATTATCTGAGGTTCTCTGCTGAAAAGTGAGGACTACGGCGGATGGCTTAACGGCTCGAACGAATAGGGACATATGCTCGATGCGAGCGAGGCAGACTGAGACACAAACTGAGTTAGACCAAAGATAGTACTCGGCGCTGTCCAGCATCGGGCACTCTCATAAATATTGTTCGATGATTAATTTTGCTGAAAAAACGTCATTAAAGTACTCATAATATCAACAAGTATCGGATCCGGACAGAGTACTCATATTAGTAAAAGTATCAGATCCATAGCATTCGTACAAAAATACTAGGTAAGGGAAGAAAAGTATCGATACTTCTCAGTACTGGATACTTTTTGTATATCCCTAGTCTTATAGCGACCACGGAGGAGAAATGTAAATATAATTCATACCTGGTAAAAATTTTAGTTGAGTGACAATGGCATCCGGGTTGGTGTGCTGTCCGTAGAACTCGACTCCAGGCCGGCCGAAGACTTTCATGGCACCACTCGCTGTACCGATGGCCATGAGACGAAGAATCGGATCCCATGCCAAAGCGCTCGGCTTGTTCGGGAAGCCATGCTGTATTGTCTGAGGAATGAAGAAAGATCAATATGAGTTGTTTTCCGAAGACTTTCCATATTTTTTAAAGGCAGCTTCTACCGATCTTTAGGAAAGACTCTTAATTATGTGTAACTCAAAAATTATATACAAGGGCAGACTTATCATCGCAAAGCTAATCTCTTTTGACCAACCTATAAATTTGTATAAACAATATTTACTAACACCATAACTATGCATCTTAAACCTAATATTACATAATGTTACCAATATCCAAAAGAGGTTAATCTAACTTTTAATACTTGTAGTCAAACTCTAATAAAAATAATAAAAATGATGACATTTCAGATAGAGGGAGGGCAAAAAGGACAGTATTGAGAAGAGAAGAAAGCAAATTTAGTGGGACAGGTAATGCTTTTTTCAATAGCTCTTTAATATTGGAAAGGGTGTTAGTGCTTTTAGTATCCGAAGGGGGCTGCTTCCATAAGCGGACTGCATGACATGTGGGAATATATGAAAAAGAGAATTGTATGAGGTGAAATATCAAGAGTGTTTGTTCTAACTTGATTGGAGTGGGATACCATGACTTGCTAGGCTTAATATCTCCCGTAGATAGACACAAGTTATATGGGATTATTAAGCGTGTTAAAAAGCAATGAACCCAGTTTCGAGTCCACTGAAAGCACTTAAGAAATTCTGAAAATTGGCTATATTTTACAAGAATGAAGATAAAGTTCTTTATTTATTGGCATCAATGTAAGATTACATCTGCATAATCTAGAATAGGCAGCAAAAGGGGTTGTTTAATGGTTTGCTTAATATTTTCTGAGAAGAAATTTTGTGCCAAGATAGGCCTACTATTTATTTTATTTTATTCATACAACAACGGAAATACAAACACTGGTCATACCAGGTAATGATGCGAAGCAAACGATGTCCCACATTGACAACATCATGCTCAGCCCATACCCAACTAGGCCGAAAAAAGTCTGTATCTGGGCATACGACATTTTGTCTGACTTGGGTGGAGAAGCATACTTTAATACACCACACACACACACTCACATACAAATATATGTATATACACCATACATACACATATAATTTACATTTATACATACATTTATACATACATATAAATCAAAGATCCACTACATATGTATATATATTGTATTATATTATATTCATTACATCATTTCAATATATGACATAAAATGAATTATAATATGTAAAATTATGCAAGTGTATTATTTTTAAGGTAGTTACAGAAATTCATTCTCTGTCCTTGAGCGACCTATATCGCGGCAAAAAGCCATTGTTTTACTTGTTTTTTACTATGGATACTTATTTATTGGTTTCTAACTGTTCCATGCAGCTTGGGCCTGATAGCCTGTTTATGTTACCTTTGGTCGGCCCAACTAACGGTTCAGCTCCCTTCTGGTAGCCTTCTCGAAGAGGGGCTTAACCTGGAAGGGCTGCCGTGACCACTGCCTGCGGTCTGCAAACTGTAGCCGTTGAAAGTTGCGATCAAAGTGCGGACACAGGAAAAACCTCAAGCGGAACCGGGAGGTTAATACACTGGACGGTTTGCTGGCTACGCTACTCAATCGGCAAATAACCAGCGGAGTCTGGAAATGTACGGTTACTATGATAGCAGGGGTAGATGTTGACCAGATGTCACCTACATTTAGAAACAATCCGTTGGCCACCCGATCCCGAGTGATACAGACGGGCAAAGGACGCCTCGGATCCGTGATATCGAGTTACGAATTACCACTAACATCAGGTAGGGGATGCGGAAGCGACCTAGAACGTGTGACAAGGCTGGAGGATGGAGTAATCCGTCCAAATCTCGTAGTTCGGGGGTGAGGCTTCTTGCTGGGTGGCAATTGCCAGTGCCTCGCCATAAGGCGTTGGATTCTTACGGGTTGTTGGCGTAGCTTGACTGTGGATTGTATCTGTCCCAAAGTCTCTGCGTTCATTTCAGAGTGATAGAATGACAAAAGTCGTTAAAATATCCTGGGGTGACGGATTCGCCTGTAGATTGACACTTCTCAACTATGGATACTTATGGATTTGAATACCTATGGTAGGTTCTTATGTATGTTTTAGATAAAATACATTTAAAAAGTAGACAAGATAAAATGTTTTTTTTTCATTTATTCTACTATTTATGGAAGCATATCACCAACTTTTTAAACCCATAGAACTACTCGCAAAATAGGAAAACTAGTGAATGAAAAGAAACAAAAACTTTTATTAAGTAGATACCTACGACATTAACGCGAGCGGAGTCGCGGGCAAAATATCGGGTATAAATCTATAGAGATGCGCTATTACCTATATACATTTCCAGAGAGCGTGTCTGTAAATAAAAAAATCGTCCACGCGATTTGCGTCTGCTTAAAAACTATTCGCAAGTGTTTATTGTATGTATGCACGTACATCGCGCACGGGTGCAAAAAAATGGCGCAAAATGCATTACAATAATTTCCCACGAGTATGAATGCGCGCGCGCGCTCTGCACTGCACTTTGCGTAACGCCTCGAGACACGAGTGAAAACGCGGGAAATGCGCTGGCGTTGCGTCGCGGAGGCGTCGCAGTCATCGTATATGCTGGTCAAAGTTCATCGCAAGATTTACCAACAAACAACCAATTTCCAGTTAATAAAAGATACTAACGGATATCCCAATAGCTGAAAGAAGAGGTCCATGATGAAGAACGCCTTGGCTTCTGAATCTACGAGAATGGTTTTAGAAATCCACCCATTCTGGTTTCGGCTTTTAGCCAACAAATAAATAGCTAACGTTCGGTGGTGGACATGGCACCAGAAGAGGAAGAAGATATCCATATACCGTTGACATCTCAATGCTAATTTTTAAGGAAAATGAATTAACAGTCAAATTTGCTGGCCGGCTACCGATAAGTCGTTTCTGTATATTGTCTTTTACTAAAGTTGATTGTTTATTTAGACATACCTACATCCTTTAACACTCATTACATATTACATAACTTTAATATTTTTTTAGCTTTCTAAAAAAATGTAAATGTGAGTTGTAACATTCGTTTCCCAGAGTGCGAGTGTGCGAGTGTGAGTACTGAATAGAATGGTGCTATTATTTTATATATTGTAGTCATTATTGGCGATAAAAAAACAGAACAGTTTGGAATGTGTAAATATGCGATTACAGTTTTTTTCAGTAGTCTACGAAAAATAGTGTGGTTATCTCTAAAGTGGTAAATTAAACACTTAGAGTGATAAACCTGTGTAATTGCCGCTTTTTCACACTGGCCACTTAGAACTTGGATAACTTCGTTTTGAGTTGGAATTCAATCCGCATTATTGTTTTTTCAACAACAGTTATTCATTTGTCTTTCTGTCGTGTGTCATTGCTCTGATATTATTACTTCGGCCCACCCTGCGGGGGGCCGAAGCCTTACAATCATGCGTGAAAATATTACTATGCACGAAACTCGAAAAAACTAGGTCCGTTTTAAAATTGTATTTCGCCAATCGATAGTTATGGCCAATGCGCAGAACCCAGTTCATTTTGTGGTCGGGTTTTTGGTCTGTACGGTTGGGGTACCTACCAGCCATACAAAATATTGTCCCCATAAAATGTATTTTTAGAGATTAAAATGGAATAAACGATGGAAATGTCAAAAAGAAAAGTAGGTGGCCATGATGAGACGCGTAAAATGACGTACATGTCGCCTGGGGTCTTTGATTTTGTTTTATTGGTATTATTTATTGATATTCTCGATGCTGATCCAGGACCGTCAGTACCCTCTATCGGCCGATGCAGGAACCATATGGTCTGGGTGCATTGGCACACCGCGGTTCGGAATTCGTTTTCGACTCGGCTGCTAGATGGCGTCAAAAAGTTAGAATGTTACGGTTTTTTACACGTTTACTGCTTAAAACGGAATTAAGGGTAGACATAGCAAAAAGAAACACCGTTGACAATGATAAGTCGCGTAAAATGAGGTAATGTCGCCTGGAGTCAATTTATATGCTTAGACAAAATTATAAAGGTCATAATGTAATCATATGGGACGGAATTCGACCAACTCTTGGGTTTATCCCCTGCCAAGTGTTCTTAAGTGCAATCATGAAAAGTTGAAATTTTGCGTTATTTACGAATATGAGGCCCTGTGCCGGTGTTATCCGTTGTAGCTTCTTGCGATCTGGCACAACAGCTAACGAAAATGTGAAAATGGAAAAGCTCGTAATCAAACAACCGATCCTGGTCAATCGGGCTTCGCCACTGCTGCATGATAACGTACGACCACCATATTTGGTAGCAAACAGTCACAAAGTTGCGACTGGAGATTTTTCATCACCCACCGTACTCGCCAGACCTTACTCTTTGACCTTGAGTCTGTTGAGACTTGTTCTTTTTACAGGAAAAAAATCAACTCCCAAGAGGCAGTGAAAACGACAATGTATAAAGTAAGAAGTTGCTCACGGCAGTGGTAAAGTAAGAAGTTACATTAAAAAAGAATGTCCATATTCCGTGGTGAGTATTTCCCTTATGGGGCATGGTGTTTTAAGAAAACATAGGAAAGCTTGCAAGAAACCGTGCGGGCGAGCGCCCCGCTCAGTTTGTTGCCAATGCGATCTATGAATATACCAATCACCTGGTTTATAGCAACAATAATAACGAAAACAAATCTAGACACGGTCAAAATACGTGATTGCTACACAGTATCCGATTTCTCGGCCGCTGCGTCCGACTACAAAATCGTCGACGGCGGCGATGTTTCGGCGCGAAACCGGCGTGATTATGGGTAGTTGTGTAATTTGATAGTTTTGTTATCTCATTTCTTTTCTCGACATAGCCCAGTCCAATTATATTTGGACCTTGCGTGAATTCATAACCGAGATTTTTTCCTTTTAATGGATAGTGTATCTAAAGAGTACATTTATGTTGCAAAATCTGACCACTCGCGTCTAACAAAATCTAACAATCTAAAATCTAACTATGTGCGTTTCTAGAAATAGAGAGCTTTTTTAACATTATAAACTCATCATGAATTGTACACAGTGTAACTTGTGCTTTAGGTACCATTAGGTAGCTTACGAATGGATCGGTACACTTTGGTCACAGTAGATATAAGAACAGTATAACGTCTCGGAGGATTTCATGAACGAAAACCTCGCACCGTCGAACCCCCCTCCCGACCCTGTAACGCATCGTAACGTTTTAGAACCCCCACCCCTCCAATAGCGTTACGTATTACTTGAACGCCCCCTACGATTGAATAAATGTGAGACCTTTTTGAAATGTCAACCGCTCCGTACGTAGTGACCCAATGTGACCGAGAATTTGAGATTTA
>JAOPUG010000037.1:8736454-8748762 GCA_027564375.1 Micropterix facetella | reverse complement strand
AGTGCACCAGCTGTCCAGCCACGCCCGAGTTCCCGTCCCCGGGTCAGCCGCTTCGCGGGTTCACCGGGTTGGTCCCTTTTCGAGGAGGCTCCTGAATAGGAGCTGCTCCGCAAGCATGGGCCGGCCAAAAAACATAACGGTCTTTATGGCCCACCTCCACGTAGCCATTTATGGCCTATTGTATTTTTATTCACATGGCTTATTGTATTCGTCTTGTCATACCCTTTCATCTAATACCCATGTCGAGGGGATTGTAAAAGAAAAGTTAATCTGTTAATTTGTGGTAACCGCCATATTGGATCTACTATAATATTGTATATACTGTATTGTAATGTATTCAGAACCAAATTTGTGTGCAAAATTTCAGCATAATATCGGGAAGTTAGTTTAAAATCGATTGCATTTTTTTTACGGAATAGACAAAAAGACAAACAAGAAAGCGAGTTAATAAAAACGTGGTAAAATGTACATCTTTCCTGAAGTTGTATAATAGAGGGCTCATGTACATACGAAACCAACGCATGCAAGGCGTGAAAGCGTGGACTTCACGAGAAAATGTAACTACAGTACCTGGCCATATTATTAGGCCCGCCGTGCATTTCGACACTTATTTACACTTTTCAATGCTCTATTATTTTTTAACGAGTCTTACTGTCATGTGACAATGTTATTTATTTCAAGAAATGTGTCCAAAAACATAGTTTTCATTAATTTCTTGTTCAATATTAGTGCTGGAATTAGCGTGGGTGTCGTCTATTCGATGCAGTCCTGCAAGAAATCGCTGTAAGAGCAAAGCATCTAGAATTTTGATTTGCGAATATATGCATCAAAAGAGCTATCAATCCTCGATCTAATAGCAGTCTGTTTGGAGTGTGTTTGCCCTTTTGAATGAATGTCTGTGTTATTTTTCTGGTATTCATATCAAAAATCGGTCACTATATCTATCTCACTAAACACACCCAATGTCGCTGCACTTTCAATAATCGATACCTAGCTATTCTTTCCTATGTGTTTCTGATAAAAAGTATAATAATCTTATCGAAATCATGAGAAAAGTCTGAAAGATAACACCGGTAACACATTGTCAAAAATTACATTGGTGAAAACCTGAAGCCGAAAATAGATATTATTGAAGGATAAACGTTTTCAACGTTGCGAGCTCATTGCATTGTGATTGCATTAAAATAGAATGAGAAAATTAAAAGAGAGAGCGTTGAGGTATTTTACGCAGGTGACGGCAACCAAATAATCTTTCTTTGAGAATAGAAATATCAAATCTTTCGAAATGTCTGAGAATTAGTTTTTCAGAGACGACAGTTGAAACCGATAAAATTAAGTTGCCAGGAATAACCTGGCAACTTTTCCGGGCTACAACAAAATTATCAGATACCCTTTTGTTTCATTATATAAAAGTACCCACTGTGACAATGTAATTCTCCTAAAATTGCGAATTTCATATCACAATGCACTGCTCACCATCGATCGACATTTTGCGATTTGTCGATCTGACGTTTCTGAAGCAGCGCGTTCAGCAACGAGGGATGCTGCCCTAATAGCGTTTCGTTTTTGGCAATCAAGCAGCAAAAGATTTGCTAGTAGATATTAACATTTAGAAGCTGCGACGGCACGACAACTCACAGGCTCGAGAAATGGGACGCCATGCTGTCAAAAAAGATGACCGAACTCTCCGTGTGCCTTTTCTTGGTTTTCCTGATCTCCCGCGCTTTTCGACGACATTACTTTTTGGCCCGTCAACCGTAGGACGGGCCATATAGACAAAGCATGCTGTGCGTTTGTCCGTATGTCCGAAGATTTCCTGTGGACCGATCTCCGGGTGACCTAAGCACCACTAAAGCAGCAAACTCAATCCGATCCCCGCATGTCCTGCTGCAGGTACATCCTGGTTTACTGGCCTGGAGGAGGATCTGACCAATAAGTAGAGCAAGCATACCGTATATGGGTATTTTTGGAATTATGGTGACGAGAGGAACTTGTTGGATTAGGTTTTAAGCCATTTTGGGTGCTGCTGCAGGTGTATCCAGGCAGGTTTGCTTAGCGTGCAGGAGGATCTGACCAATAGGTAGAGCAAGCAAATCATATATGGGTATTTTTAGAAACGTGGCGACGAGAGAAACTTGTTGGAATAGCTTTTGGGCTATTTTGGATGTCAGGGATTACCAATTACGAGACGGGACAAAGTTGCCGATGTATATTCCTTTTTTCCTGTTATCGTTAAATAATAATGATAATAGGCGTTTAAAGAATTTATGTTTCAATTTAGTCTAGAAAAATCTAATCTCTAAAAGGAAAGTCTCGAAAATAGTTCAGTATCGTATTGAATGAGCTTTCTTTTAAATCGATCAACAACATCAGGAGAAAAACAAAAGACGAACCGGCGGCAAACGTTTTTTTTTTTTGTAATTTAGCCTTAATAATCGAAAATGTCCCATATCGGTACATATTCTTGTTTGCTCATAGCGAAGCCCTATCAGCACTTGTCCGATTGAACGCAGGCGTTATCGTAAAGATACTGCGAACACACCGCGATTGCAATAAAGATTATATCGATCGGCGGGGATGACTAGTCCTAGCGGTCGCAAATTATTTATAGTACATGGAAATTAAATACCACACCCATAATAATAATATAATATAAGCCTAATCATTAGTGGCAAATGCTGTCAGCGAAGAATTAGCTGTAATACTCGTGATAAAATCGGCTCTAGCAAAGCTCGCTCAGTAACCTTAGCGATTTGAAAACCTTTGCTACCGTTTGACTTTCAACTCCCCGTTTGACGTTCAGCCACGCTTTCAACTTTCAATCATTTGTCATTGCAAATCTGTGATTTTACTTTGTATTTTATATAGGATCTTCAGTGAGTTTGGTTTGGCGATGGAAGAGGTTTGTGGGGAATAACAGACTATAATTTATCGTCATCGTGTTAATTGGTAAACGTTAAACATACCAAAAATAGTTGGATGTAGCGCGCCTGAGACGTCCGTCAAATATATAAAATTTCGAACGTTGCACCCCTTCCCGTCCCTATTATCCTACCCCTCACTCCCTTCACACCTCTCTTTTCCTAAACTTATTTCCCGCCCCGCCGCTACTCAGCCTTATACAGCGTCTACAGCATTACGCCATAGCGTTACAGATTCAGTCAGTGATCAGCGTAACTATATATTACGATGTCATGATGTAACTCAAATTCGTTACAATTCCGCAGGGATTTTAGACAAAGCTAAAAAGAGACGGCGCTCTTCTCGTCACGATCATGTCGCTTGCAGTTGATAAGAAAATCGGTGAAAATTAGTTTAATTCGATTTATAGGTATTTGATCAAATCACCAAAATTTTCCACAAGAGCAAATATATCGAAATAGAAAGACATTTATTATAGTCTGACAGCTCCTTTGTTCATGCCTGCGTTCACTGCCCTAAGCTCCCAACGTGTTAGAATGTTCCCTTTGGAAAACGAGCGCATCGACCGTATAACACTTGATGCCGCTGCAGGGCGAAATGTCTTGAGCAGTTCAGAGCAGCACATAAAATACTTAGATCGTCTTGCTTCATATATGTCGAAATGCAATCTAGTCCAGACGGTACATACTTACATAATGACATGACACCTCATACAATTTGATAAGGGCACAGCTACATTCCAGAAAGACAACTGATTGCTTTTGGCGTTTTGACAGTCAGACTACTCCAGACATGCCAGAAACGAAAATTCGACGACGACGTTTGAAATACCCATCAATGGTCTTACACTAATATGCTTCATAAATTGTCAAGAATGGCGTAGCGTCTTTTTGACACCGTGTCTCTGTTAAGTCATTATTGCAGTTAGGGAGATCCTTATTCAATGAGCCCACGTGCATAATATTTTTCTCATTGTAGACAAAACAATTAAGTTGTAATATAATTCACCGTTATAAAATAGTCAAACTGCAATACGAAAATACCTCCCCACGAATTTTCCAATAAAATAGTTATTATTCACAGGTTAGTCTCTTTCTCACAGTTGAGATTGTCAACTTCTATGGGCGAACCCGGCCACCCCGGAGCGTTTCAACGATCGTTTCGTTATATCACCCCGGCATGAAACACAGAGACTTGAGGACGAAGACGAATCTACGTACCAAGCTCCACCTCAGCCCGCTAGAGTCCAACTCCTTACCGTGAGGCACTGGGAATTTTCAATCCCAGTGTGGCGTTCATTACGCTCTTACTACCAGATTTGGTCAGTTTTCTCCGACCTCCCTTCTGGTCGCGGGTTCGAAGTCGCTTGCGCGGCCTTCTACTTTAAGTAAGCGGCAATTCCTCATTGGAATTATCGCGGATCAGAGGCGCCCTTTAGTCGGCTTGCCACCCGAGATCGAGCGGCCAACGTATAGTTTCTAAGGATAGTACCTAACTACCTTCGCTTCCTTAGGTCGCATTGCACTTCTAAACTCCTCCGGCTATTCGTGGTTGAGCAATGGCCGACAGACAAACATCCATCCGAAGTTATCACCGAGTAGTGAGATACAGTGGGCTCAGACCATGTCACCGCATTACCGGGCTACAGGGGATCCCTCTTCAGGAAGATTGTTAAGCAAAGGCCGACATGCCGATCAGTGCTCAGACATCCAAGATCGCCCGAGGGCTTCCTCCAGATCAGCCGCCATGCACAGCGGGTTCACCGGCTCTTTCTCACACATTTTTGTACCTATCTATGTATGGGCTACCACTGTCTAGCGTGGTTATAGTTAAAACCACACCCTTTAGTTACAATTTATTAAAACGCCTTTTATTTTTTAAGCTTCTCGATGCCGCTATGGTGTAAGCGATGGTTCCAGAAATACTCTAAAATGAAAATTTCCTGTTTTTTTCCAGATTTTTTTCCCTCAATTTTCCAATCCATTTTGAAAAATGTGAAATAGCTATCTATTTACCTAAGAAAGGTACCGTGAATTATGATTTTTTTCAGTTGGCTAACATCATCAGTTAATTCATTACAGCGGTTCAAAAATTGCCAAAAAATGTAATCGTATAAATTTACATACACCGTCGCCTTAAGGGAAAATAGTTATGCTTGACGAAAGCCAAAACAGTGTTTCCATTTATTACAGAATGCAAGTTGCGCGTGCACCGGCTTACTAAAGATACTGTCAATCGCATTTAATCGCGTGTATTGCTTTCTCAAGAGCAAAGATGTGTCATGAATTAATTCTGTATTACTTAATCATTTAGCATGTAATACTTCATTTCCGTTTATTCGAGTCATAGATACTACGATCAAAGTGTTCGCTATCTCCCTGTCCCTGATAAAATAGTGCAAACACATCCCAAGGAAACTAATAAAATTCTCGAATCATTGACCCACGAGCGTCGTTTAACGGTTTGAAGACTGGGCAATACTGTAAGTGACGACAAACATATGGGTTAACATTTGAAGAAATATAGAGGACGTTAGCATGTTTTGGTTTTCTCAAAACTATATTATGGTGACTACCTCTCAAACAGTAAAAAACTGACATTTTGGAATCAAATGTAAGTGACTCTCGCGTGTATTTAAACAAAAATGAAAATATGAGTCTTGTGGCAATTTTCTTAATCTTTAGTACTACGTTGCAAAATTTCAATATTTTGTTTTTTTTTTCTGAATAAAAATAAATAAAAGCTGAAGTCATCACCTTTTTGTAATTTGATTTTTTCTCGGAATATACCTATAGGGGCAAACAACTTGGAACTATATTAGGTAATACGTACCAAGTAAATGGCTAAAATGTGATGATGCAATATTTGGCATTGTTTTTATTTTTTCATTATAATCTTTCATAAAACAAAAACAAAATCTATTATTTGTCATGCGCGATTTCAGAAGAATGGTATCTAAGCGCAAGCAATACTAGGCTTTCGGTGTATTAACGTCCGCTGCTGGTTCGCTTGGCAAATCATTCCGCTTGATTTAGCCAACAGCGGCGCCTTGACAAAATTTCTCTTCATTTTCTTATGTAAATTATGAAGTACTTGGGGCGCAGATAAGTACGACCATGTTTTTTGGAGTATAAAGCAGGGCCGAGTAGTTTAGCCCAATATTCGGTCGAATCGCCATTCGGCGCAACACTACTTAAATATATTAAAACGCATCGCAAATCTACTAAAATAAATATTTTATGGCAATTGATTGGTCTCTAGATTAAGCCTGTAAGGGCCGCCGGCAGGGCGACGACGCGCCCTTATTTGCTCTCCGTATCAAATTACCGTCGATTTTCCTTCGGTAATTTGGGCCTGATAATGACGGGACCGCGATAAAAGAGCAGTTGTGTGATTACACTCGACAGTAATCCGCAAATATTTAAGGCGACGGAAAATTGGAAGCAGTCGTGGAAAAATATGTTGTTCTAAATTGATGTATCCAGAAAGCTTGTGATGGAATATAGCTTCAAAATCTGGAGTACATACTTCACTAAGGACATAATTTTGCCGTGGTAGATCCGTAAATCCTCTACAACCAGACGTATGAAGAGCGACAGGCTATCATGGATCAGCCCACGCTGAAGAGGCGGCAGTAGAGGATCTGATTAAGACATTTGAAATTCTCAAAATACACAAACTATATCTTCTACCCTAACGACAATCCCTAACTCCGTGGACATCAACCTCAAGCTTACAAAAACAAGATTTTCTTACAACCCCAGAAAATTCTTCTCAGCAAATCGGGTTGTCGATGAATTCAACGCTCTGCTAGAGGAGATGATTGGCGCAACGCCATTAAACCAATTAAAAATCGGTTTAACGCTTACTTAAAAATAATATTGTTGGTTTTATTTCGGGCCACCCTGCAGGGGGCCGAAGTCTTACAATCGTACGAACAATGTAACGACATTAAATCGTACAAAAATACGTTCCACGTGCAGATAAGACACATTTTTGTGGTTTTAAGATGAAATTAGACATGAAATTAAAACGTCCAAAAAGACTTTTCTCGACGTTTCACGTGTCCTAGAGTCTATCAAAACCAAAAAGAAATTATTGTCTGGCTGTCTGGATGTGTGGATGTTACTATGCACGATAACTCGAATAAACTACGTCCGTTTTAAAATTTACTTTCGCCAATCGATAGTTAGTGCAAAGCGGCGAGCCCATTTAATTTTAAGGTCTGTACAGCCTAATTATTTTATTAATATTTTTTATTTATTTAATTAAATGACGACCGTCAGTGTCCTCTATCGGCCCATGTAGCAATCACCTAACCTCGGTGCGTTGGTTAGGTCACGAATTAGTATTCAACTCGGTTGCTAGATGAAGTCAAAAAGGCATTTAGCATTTTTAGAACTTAAAACAGAATAAAATGCGAAAAAAGCAAAAAGAAATTTTGTCGGCCATGATAAGGCGCGTAAAATGAGGTAGGCACATGTCGCCTAGGGGGTCAATCCATCTGTTTGGACAAAAGTGACAAGAAGTCATAATTCATACATACAATAAGATAATAGTATATGGGCCGACTTTTGACAAACCCTTGGGTTTTCCCCTGCCTTGTTTTTAATTTATTTTTAGATATCGTCTTCGGACATGAGATTGTGCTTTGTTATGCTAATACATGCTTATAAAATGTTTGCTAATATGTAAATATCCTTAAGCTACAAGCTTAAAACATGGCAGCTTAGGAAGCTGACTGTTCAATGAAATAAATAAACATATAAATCGTCAACGTAATCCCTGGTTAAGGGTCAACCTGATAATACCAATATGGTATTCTCTTAAATGATAAATGTTACACCTAAGAGATTGAAATTATGAAAAGAGTCTAGGCGGCGGTTTAATTTTGCGATCGATTTTAAACTTCCAGATATTTGATCATACTGAAATTTCGCACACATTATTGTTGCTACAGACAATAAAGTAAAGTATATTCATATTACGGTAAATCCAAAATGGCGGTCACCAAAAAATGGCGGATTAACTTTCTCTTTACAATCTCCTCCACATGTCAGATAAAAGGGTATGACAAGTAGAATACAATAAGCCATGCGACGTCATTCTAAATCCAATATGGCGGCCACCACAGCATGGCGGATTACTTTTTTCTCTACAACCTCCTCGACATGGGTATCAGATGAAAGGGTATGACAAGTAGAATACGATACGCCATGTGAAGTCATGCTAAATCTAATATGGCGGTTCGTTTTAAAAATATGGTATACTAAAAAAACATTTTTAGGTTGACATGTTTTTAATACATATCGAATCAGCTTTCCCATTGGGATAAACGTCACTGAAAAGAACAGCATTGTTAGATTTTATTCTGGAGTCCAAGCTGCATGTATTGGTTTCATACGTATGAGCCCGTTATTGCGAAATTCCAGGAAGGATGGTTATTTTTATTGATGCGGTTCAGCAACACAGGTAGCCTATGAGCACAGCCAACTGTAGAAGTTTTAAGTTTTAAAATGACCAGTGCACACATTAAATGTTAGATAATATGATTTCATTTACTTGAGTCTAATGTCCGACAAGGTTTATGCATATGACATTTCAAGGTTTATGAAAGCTTTCAGAGGGTGCTTAAGTATATGACTATATAGATATCTGTCTCAGCCTCATAAAACAGCTTAGCTTTCTTGTCCTGCGAGTGTGCTCTCTTCAGAAAGAGCTGTTCCGCCTCCCAAAGCACACAAATTCTGGGTGTAGTGTATAGATTCTATACTTATATAATATACTTCAATAGTGCCATCCATACATGATTTTCGCCGACAGTGAACATTCACGGATAAAGATTAAGGAACTGCATTAGACACCACCTGGAAGCTGAACTCTCTCTACTCACCCGTACTGCATGTATTGATATATTATCATTATTATTACTTTAGAAATACACCCTTTTATTAAATATTACCCATACACTATTTTGTAGTTTTGTTTTTCCACATAATAAGCGCACTTTAATAAAGGTTGTAACTTTTTTCTTCTTTGAAATATTTTAATTTTAACTATAATTATATTATTGTTAGACTCTCCTTAGGAATATGTGTATTAATTATTTAACCGCGAGGAATGTTCATGGGTACAAGAAAACCGATATTTTAGACATAGATTTAAATATATGTAGAAACAAATTGTTTGTACTCGGTTTTCCTCCTTGGAAATAAAAAAAAAATGTATTTTTTATTGGGCTTTCAATTTTCAGGAATTGACAAGGTCAATTGAGACCTTTTTATTCAATTTACTGTTTCTTTGGATATATCGAATTATGTAGGTATTTCTGCAATTCATTTGTTTTGTTTGAATTTTGCAATTTTTGTTTTTCAGGAATTGACAGGGTTTGACAGAGAATTGAATGTTCTCATGAAGCCATTTAATAATATTTAAGGGATTACATGTTTTGATTTTATTATAGCTCCTATAAATATGTCCCCCAAATCACCGAATATGTGATATCATTTTTATATTTTAGATTAATTTTTATATCGGAAAATAAATTTATCATTAATTAAAAAATACAATCGAAAAATCGTTCTTTTCCAAAACAAATTTATTTCACTTCCCGGTAACACCTCACTAAGAAAGTAAGTATTGTATATAAAGCTTTATTGCCTGTCCGCCATTAAGGGGCATTTAAAGTCTAGTTAATTTAATATATGCCCGGGATTGATTTTGTAATACAAAATGTTTAATCTGTTGTAATAATGTGGTTCCTAACGGTTCCATGTAGCTTGGGCTTTTGGTCGCTTGTTATCTGGTCGGCTCCACTCGTAGGGCAGCTCCTATCCAGGAGCTTCCTCGGAGAGTAGTGGAGGGATCAACCCGGCGAACCCACTTTGCGCGGAATCTGGGGACGGAATTTCGGACGGAACTGTACAGCTGACGCACAGGGCAGGAAAACCGGCCGCAAACTTATGTTCCCTAGACGCAGGGGTAGGTGTCGACATTTCGTCACCTATCCTTAGAAACGATCTGTTGGCCACATAAAAACCGGGTCGCAGTCCGAGTAAAAGGCTCCACGAATCCACGATATTTCCGAGTGACGGAATGCTGCGTTAATATGACATATATTGTATGTCACTTGTTAAGGATGTACTCGTCCACCCCGGAAAGTTTCAACGAACTTTATCGCTATATCAACCCGGAGTGAAGCACGGAGATTCAGTCCGCAAGAGGCCGACACCTAACCACGAGACACTGGGAATTTTCGAACCCAGTGGGGCGGGGAAACATCGGTACGGGTGATAATCGCCGAGTAAAGGACGAGTAAGGGTCTGCGATATTTCCGTGGAATGCCGCATTATCACGATAGGTAGAGGTTGCGCAAGCGACTTCGGGCCGTTACAAAACGGGCCGGATGGAGAAATCCGTCTAAATTTGGTAGTTAGGGAGTGAGGCCAGCCCATTGGGTTTAGCTTTGCTTGCCTAATGCCTCGCTAATAAGGCATTGGTCTCTAACGGGCTGCGGCGGAGTTTGATACGTGGATTTATCTTCGTCACAATTCCTTGCGTTTCATCTCGGGGCGATATAATGATAAAGATCGTTGAAACGTCTCAGGGTGATGTTTTCACCCGAGTATGGTCTTAAACCCTGCCTGTTATAATAATGTATATTCTCTGAATTAAACAGTTCACAAGTGAGGTGTTCATTGGCCCACCATACCCCTTAAATGAGATTTTGTAAGAGTTTGCCGACTCCCCTCCCCCATTTTGAGCTCACATAATTAAAGGACTATACCGCGGCCTATACCCCTTAGACTATACCACTACATCCAACCCGAGGCTGCATATAAGAAAGACATTTTTTCATCGACTGTACCTGTATACCAATAGACTATATGGTACCAACATAATATATGCAAGAGTGGCCTCCAAAATAAAATATAACTATACATCAAGTACTCAGAAGTTCATAAAATACTCTTCTAATTTTGATTTTAAATTATAGTCGCAACATTTCCTTCATTGAAACAACGATCAAATTTCAACTTTTGTTATTAGCGGGTAGAAACCAACAGCTACAACATAAGATGAAAATATGTTCAATGTATGTGTGTTTAATTATACTTCATGTTGGATACAATATAGTTGGTTGCCAGCGCCCACCGACTCTGCCGTCCAAATAAATCGTTTGACTCTTGAAATTGTTCAAACGAAAAGATGTCGTGCATCGCTACTGACAACCAACCCCAAACTTAATCATTATCAAGACAATTGTGAGACCGTTCCTAACATACCCTACTCTCAGAAACAATGACCGTCCCTAAAACAACCTCGACTTTAACAAAGCTAAAATTATGATGATATTGTATTGTATTAGGTATGTATATAGGTAATGTTAATTCTCCGCACTGCATACCTATGACTCAAGTAACAAAATAACAAGAAAAATGTATGAATATAAAAGCAAAAGCTAGATAAGAGTATCATCTTATCACGCCGGGCTAACGATAAACAGTATACTTAGCGGTGTTGTAATTTTGGGCTCTTCCATTTTTAATTTTATCACGGGGCCAAATGGTGATATTGAAAGAATCAAGGGCATAACCATAATCACTTTTATTTTTTCAGAAAGATTAGTTCAACTACAGTAAATTAAGGATACATTAAGGATTTTACACAATTTGAAGAATATGCAGTATTAAGACAACAGTAAAAATGTATTGAAAACAACCAACAGAAATCTGTCTGTCTAGACTCTCTGTTTACATGTTACCCAATCAATCAAATAACATATTTAATAATAATCAGATCAGAATATATAAACAAGCCTTAGAAAGAGAATAAATAAATAAAATGACCAGGAGCATCCTATGAAATATCTAAGTCAAATCAGAGCAAATATGAACATTATAGAAGGCATACGTGGTGACGTTAGGGTTAAGGACTCTCTCGAATTGAGTCCCTTTTAGATTTCTTATAATGCTCGGTTGCAATTTAAAATGAGAAAGATTTCGATGCCAGCTGAGGCGTACCTTAAGCAGGTCAATATCAGCATAAGTCCCACGCTTTTACTTTATATCTTCTTGCTGGCCGCCTCCCGATATTCCATCCTCCTGTTCACCCAAAAATCGGTTCTCGATAGTTTAACTTGTGGACACGCAAGGCATGCACAAAATACACTGCTCACTCTCTCCTCATTCATTCTGTAACCACGAATAGACCCTCCTTTACTATACTTAGTATGTAAAAGTGTCTTTTGAGCCTGTAATATCCTATTAGCATATTCACTACCCATTGTACTAGCAAATGATTTTGTAAGTATTATTTATTATTGGGGTGTTATGGGCTTTTACGTGTCACGTCGACCAAGCAGTGATCTATTGTGACGGCCCTTT
>JAOPUG010000037.1:8706667-8718530 GCA_027564375.1 Micropterix facetella | reverse complement strand
AAATAATAAACATATTATTGTATACACAGAGTATCTAATAATATATTCAAAGCTTTTAATTCAAGCTATTTTTTTTTAAATTTGCTATCCTAATGTTATTTTTAATTTATTGTCGTTATCATATCCTACCTATTAGTCTTTTATTCAACAATCTGGTTCTACGCTACAACATAGGTAAATTATCAGTTTTCATTGCAATCTAAATATACAATAAACCATTTATAGGTACGCTATTGGTTTAGTTACCTACCTAACTGCATTCAATTTATTTTGAGGATTTTATATGAAAATTCGCAATTTCTGAGGATTTCTTCAAGACATAGTAGGGATTTCTGTCCACTGCCATCTCCTAATACTGCTCATATCCCCCGTTAGTGGTGTATGCCTCGCGCCACCCCCACATTTGCTTACACCCCCAGCGAAGTGCGGGTATCGGAACGAAGTTTGAGCTGTCGGAGAAAACAATCAGAATGGGTGGAGAAAACAAACAGAATCAAACAATCAGCGTGAAGTGAGCCGCACGAGCGATAACTATTCTTGGTGCGGTGCGTCGCTCACTTTACACCTTCTTGGGTCAGCCGCCGCTTCTGTTTCTAGTGGAATTAAAATGGCTGTAAATATTCCTATGCGTATAAAACTATTTAAAACCTGTAGAAAATAGTGCTCAAACCCCTAAAGTGAAAGACCGTGGCATTAAATTTTATGTGTAAGTAATATTTTACTCATATCTATCTTTTATTTCAAAAGCTTTTCTTGTAAGGCGGAAGCGGGTTTCTAAATTATTTGTAGTATTATACCTACATCTATTTTTAATGCAATGAAGAAATGCAGCTCTACATTGCCATGTACCTACCTGATTTGGCCAAACAGCTGTAAAAAATCTGAAGTAGCGCCGACCCTTGTCAAACTTTTCTACATACCCGTTCCATCTCGATCTAATGGTGTAACTACCTGATTGGCTTAGGATTTCATATAGTTTGGGAAACGACCACCTCGACCAATCAGGTAGTTTCCCTATAAAGCCATGAAGCAGGCACTAAGAGCAAGCGCAGTCCACTGAACGCACGCAATTTTCTGCCAGCACTTCAGACAAACGTCAAAGAAATCTGGAGTGAAGGTGCAGCGTTTTCAAAAATGTTGAATAAAAACGTGTAGAAATTGAATGAATAAAGTATTATTCGGTTAATTATGGGCGCGGTTGATCTGGAACGGAAAGCAACAGACGCCGACGAGAGCTTGGATGATGACAACGTGAAATCGATGAAAATCTTCTCTTTGGAGAGTATCCTTTTTACAATTAAGGCTGGGGTTTCTAATTTGGCTGCAGCTAAAGCAAAGGAAACAGTCAGATATGCCCTAAAACGCTCGAATAGTAATTTATTTCTCCGATAGATATGCGGGAAAACCGAGAAAATATCGGAAATCCATGTACCAAAAAGTCGAACTTTCGCACAATTTGACCATTGCTGTAATCACGCATTTCGTAACTATGCCCCTGTACCTTATTCCTTGCGATGACTAAATCATTTCACTATATATAATTGGACCAGCAACAATATGCATATTATGCAGAACCGTCTTCAGACTCCACTATAAAGTGGAGGTCCAGATTAAAAAAATAAAATATTACGTAGGTGTAATTATAGCCCAGGTATGATAAATCCTCGACTTTTATTAAAAGATTAAGATGGCCCGAGATCATCTGCACTGACTGCGGATGATATCATGTGAGGATGATAGGTAGGAGGGGGGCTAGTAACAGTTAATTTTCGAAAATTGCCTGTGGCGCTAATAAATTGCTCATATTTCCCCGAAGAAGCGGAGCTTCAGCCAAATTTGTCCAAAAAATGGTTTGGAAAAAAGTATTACCTGTGGCGCATGAAAAAATATGGGTGGGGTTTCTAAAATTACCGCCGCTAAAATTAGCTATGGCAAAAATTGTTTTAAAGAAAACCAACTTAACATACCGCGTTAGAGATATTTACCAAAATGAAAGCATTAAAGCGCAAAATTAATCGTTAAATGATTCTGTTGGCAAATTGTGCAAAATTTGGTTTTTTATTACGTGTGGTTTTTGCTGCGGTCATTTTAGAAACCCCAGCCAAAAATATTGCTATTACTCCAAACCATCCTGGATTTTTTAGTAAACTCGAAGTAATAGACTATACACCCCTCCCCCTCTCCACCGATGTAGTATCTAGATATAAGCTACATGGGGCCCCCCATTACAATAATGCTAGGGACCTCCATAACTTAGTTACGTCACTATACCCAACGCAAATGGTCCTGACATTCGGGGCAATAAAACGTAAAAGCAAAATAGTCGGTGAAACCCACAGCATCCATTTCTGTGTAGTAATCTTCATTTCTGGATTTAACAGCATGGAAACCCCATTTAGCGCCTGGTAAAAATCCTAACTTTTCGCCCCCCGCGTGACAAACAATAAATCTGCTACCTTTTCCAATTGGTTTTTTTAAACAACCTTCATTATTTTCATCAACCCATACGTGCTTCCGGCTGATTCTGATTTACCCAGGTTTCATCTATATACATTCTTGGACGTGAATCTTCGATTTTTCTCAAATTATCTAGTTTTCTAAGGAATTGCAGTCTGGCGCAGACAATATCTCGTCGTTCCATGAGTTGTTCTCTTCCATCTGGTGCATTCCTAAATATTTATCCAAGGTCGTGTAAAATTGATCTTCTATTTTCTTCATTGCAGCTGTTAAAATCTTTTTCGCTTAAGGATATTCGCCATTTGCATAAAATAAAAAAAACCATTATTCTGCAAGTTATTGTCCTATTAAGTATGTCGCCATTAGGGAAATATCTAATTGCTGAGATTCAACATTTCCGATGTATTGGAGTATTTCAGTGCTTTAATATTTTGAATGAATGATACAAATTACTTAATCAATATGTAATATTATAGTCATTATTATAACCAATTACATTTATATTTTAATTAGGTTGTTTATACATATTTCTGTTTGCGATACCTCACTCTATTCATTTGAGTTACTGTAGTTACATTGCAATTTTATAGGGTATTGTTTTGTAGGAATATGCTTTCTATGGGTAATTTGGTCGAAATTCACTTTTATTTATCGCGTTTAAAATAGCCGTTTAGAATCCATCGATATCGATAGCCAGGCATGGATGCGCGCCATTTCTCGTGCGAGGTAGAATGTGATGTGCTGTCTTGCTTGCATGTTTTATTGCCCCGAATGTCAGGACCGTTTGCGTTGGGTTTAGTAGTATTTATGTGCATTAGCAGCATTAAGCTGATGCATACACTTCTTTTATCCACTTGCACTTTGGCTTTATATTATTGGTTATCACTTTTTAATGTTGTTAGTAGTTTTTTTTTAAATCGTTAATTGTACACATTTTTACGTTTTATGTAAATGCTCAATTTATTTTTGAATGTGTTGATTGAAGGGGCATTTATGACATCCTCAGGTATAACGTTCTCAAATGTCCAGTACTTCCGAGGGTTTGAGCTTGATTTAGTTTTATTTCATTGTAGTGAATATTCTCGCACGTTAACATTTGTATCCCTAATATACATAGTTTTCAAGTGGGGAACATTATAGCCATCTCGGAATATATTATGTTTTGATGAGCTTCCTCCATTCAGTCCCCACGTTGCCTGCGCTCTTCCAGTGTAGTAAGCCTCACACTTGTAGTCACTCTTCATATGGCTTCTTGCTTTCATGTTTGTTTGGGTCAAGCATATTTATGTCTTTTTAAGTGAGGGCAGTGGTCTCACATATTTCTTGTAGTGTTATAAAGGGTTCTCAGGTGATTACAGAAAATGACTCTGGAGAGCAGCGATTTGGTTTGTTTCATCATTCTGATTACTGCATTTCTCATTTTAACTCATATGATATAGTCCTCCGAGATCTTTCTGTGACCATCTGTGCCATCAATAGAGAGCTGCAGTGGGGATTTTCAGGTCCAATATGTAACCGGACCCAATATATTCGGGTCCAAGATGTTCATTGAACAATATGGTTCAAGTCTTCCTGTACAGGCTTCCTGAGTGGGAAGACTTTGCATCGTCAACGAAGAATGAATTAATAATTTAGATTTAACATGTTGACCCCCATGGGGATAGGTGACACCGATGTCACACCGACACTAGCCAAAAAATGTATGAAGTAACGCAACTCTGAATACCTATGTTCAATACATGCGCATAATATGTACATATAAGTGTAGTGCGTATGTATTGTAGCAGCAGCACGCAGCAGGGTTGGCGCGACCATCATACACATATAATCACAGTAGTTGACTAGATAAAAGTTTCCAGATACTGAGGTAATATCATTATAAACCGCTACTATAATAAATGGTTAATATACCTACACAAATAAATAAACGTCCCTAAGTAGGTAGTTACCTACCTTATTTCATCTTGAGGGAGCGGATTTCGAAATGTATGTATTTAGCGGTTTTACTGAGATTTTTAAGTTGTCATTTTTTACACTATTAACAGTATTATGACTGAAAATTATGCCAGTCATCTGGCAGCACTGGGGCGCTCAACTGCCATGGGTCAATCCTGCCTCCATGGGTCAATCACCTGTAGCGTCACCTACAGAAAGTTTTGCACACATATATTTTTCACCCATTGGACGTTTTTCGTTGTTTTTAGCTGTTGGACCCCCCCTCCCCCACCCCTCCTCCCAGGAATCTAAAAAAATGGTAAAAATACAAATCTAAACCCTTCAGAATAAAAAACTATCTATGCTACTGGTCTGCCTGGTGTTAAAACCCTATATACTGGTGATGAAGCTTAGACAGTGATTGAAAAAAACATTGACTGTATCCAGGTTTTCAATAAATTATAATGGCGAAAGGACTTCAGACTCAGACTCTCAAAAGTGATAAAACTGCATACAACTTGAATCTCTGTGGCTAGAAGACCAGTCCATAGTCCTCACATCAATACAGTAAGTGGTCTGTACATGAAAGACATTTCTAACAGACACCCAGATCTGCTTTGTTACTTAGGTGTCCATATCGCCGAAAATTACATATTTGAATTGGATTATTAGTTAAGTATATCTAGTTCTCAAAAGCAGCAGACTTTTTCCTTATTATATTTTTGTTTTTTAATATATTTTAAATTTCGCGCTTAGGAACGTCATCAACCAGTAAACTTCGCTCGACTTCTGGCAACACAAATATACCGAAAAGAGGCAACACGCCATTATATTAAGGGGCTATTGACAATCCAACAAAAGGGGCATTCATACAATCATTGACTATTAATCAAAGGCACAATATTATTGTTATCGCGTTGAGCATTTTTGTATATTTCTATACAGGTTCGATTTTAGACACGGTGCAATTGGTACGGTACACCGATGAGACTTGGATTAACGGGGGGTATCCTTCGGCGAGTCTTGTGCGAACGAAGTTAATAGGGTGGTTTTTGTTTTACGATAAATCGAAATAATATGGACGTAATCGGGGTACCCAAAAGCGTGAGAACATTGAAAATTCGAAGAGAATGAGCTACAACATACGTAGGTACTGTAAGAAACTACCATATTTTTTTCAATCATCGACAGACTCATCTTCTACTACTACACTTCTACTGCTTCTTATCATGTTACGACAAAAAAATCTTTACAAAGCAGTATAGCTAGGGGAAAGAGTGTGAACCTTCCCCGAAACAGCTCTCCAAAAACCTCCACTTTTTACTTAAATTGATATATAAAAAATCTCCTAATACTGGTAGATCCTCCAAAACAAATGGCGTCCTGCTGTAGACCCATACATTGCTTGTCAAAAAAAATCGTTGTAGTTCCGTACCAAGCCCTGCCAAAACCTTAACTTTATATGCTAAAATTCTCTAATTAACCCCGAATAACCTGTGGCGCGATTACCTTTCTTGTTAACCGTTGGATAATGCAACTCTTAACTGTCAAATTAAGTTTAATACCTTGTCACTTGCCATTGTTTTTAGTATGGGCTCGAGAGCGACACACGTAACACACACGAACTGAGCTGTCTGGAAGACGCGGTCCACGGAACGTGCATGTCGGCCTTCAAATTTTACTAGCTGGAGTTGCCATACCATTAATTAATTGACAACTAACGCTTACCTACTGATGATTCTATTCTATAATTCACTTGCATTCCGATAATATGTGTAATAAAGTTAAAAATAATTTAGTCATCTTGAACGTCATGCAAGCCATTTCTAGTATACACCGAGATCTGCTTTGTTACTTAGGTATCGAACTCGCCGAAAATTACATATTTTAATTGGATTATTAGTTATCTAGTTCTCACTAATGGGGCCAATAGACAGAAGATCTAAGAAATGTATCTACGGAATGCGATCGTTCATTTCATAATTAGGAATCTAGAGACCGCTAATAGAATAAAAACTAAAGTATATTCCTGTACATAGTGCCATCGTTCATTTCAATTACTAAGAAGAGGGCGCCAATCGAATATAAATCTAAGAAATGTACCTGTACGGAATGCGATCATTCATTTTCATGACTAGGAAGTTTGAAAGCACCAATGGAATATATAAAACCATAACAACATAAAATACAACATTTAGGTACATGTTGATTCAATGTTTAAAATTACCATACGCTTAGGTATATGTATACTGTGCGATCAACGTTACTGTTTAGTATCATTTCTCGGTGAACAAGACATATTTTTTTAGATTTTTCCAATTGCTAATAAAAGATTTTTCTAAATGCTTTCAGTCTAGGCAAGACATACTAATTTATATTTCTATTTCAAAATAATTTGATAGAAGCAAGATACTTAAAAATATGTATCTACCTACGTATCTAATTATGACAACATGAAATTATATTAACAATTATACTATTATGTCGATGTCAAAATCAAAATGGGACAATTTTAGCAAGATTTTCAGTAATGTGTCCGTACTAGTCATTTCAGTGGGTAAAGTAGGCAAAAATAAAGGACTAATAAACTAAGACATACTAGGGGGAAAATATGAATAATGAGATTTCAAAATATAAATCTTTGGTTAGATTTCACACGACGATCTAGGAGACCGACCACTTTAATATATTAGGAAATATATTTCTAGTACGAAAAGTATGCGGTCATTTTAGCATCCCAAATTCAAGATGACTTGCAAAAATAAAAAAAAATTGATCCACTTTTTGGGAATACAAAGGCAAATATGTTTCTGTTTTTTCCACACTAAATTATAAGGCCACACAAATTTTTTTATGCATACACCAACACAAAATCATAAATAAATAGGTACCTACCTATTATTTAAAACATATGCAATTTGTCATTTAACTAAATATTTTCAGGAATCTAGGCAAATCACTAGTAGTATAGCATAACATTCATTATTATTCAATATCTAGGAATTGTTAGACGGCAATTCGCTATCCTCCGGCGCGAACGTTTAGATATCGCTAAGGGTTTTCACTGCGACATATATTAAAAGTTAGGTAATACCTAATAAAAGAAAGGATAGGTAGGTAGCAAACAACAGACATTTAAAGACAACCTCACAGTAACTTATATAGGTATTTAGTGGTTTGAATGCGGAAGACACAAATTATTATGTCCAATCAATCATCGATAACTAAAAGAAAAAATGTAATCGAGTCTGCCTACGGTAGGAGTAAAACACGAAGAAGAAGAATGGAAGATGTGTTAACATTCTATCTTCAATTGGCAACGCCGCTTGCTGTCCGATCGGCATTTGTCAGACGATTACGCCGATTAATAAATAAATGACAATATTGAAGAGAAAACGTGGAGAAAACACGATAATAACGCAGAAATATGTGAATTGCAAAAATCATAGCAACTTATTAAGGAGATGAAAAGAGAAACATATTGAAAAATCTTAGAAATCAAGGTCTATAACATAAAAAATACTTTAAAGTGTGTCTCTTCTGATTAATGGTTCATTTAGTCAAGTTTTGTGTAAAATAACATTATTTTTGGGAGTTGCAAAATTCAACTGGTAGCAAAGAACGGTAATCGCGCCGCTGAATGAAACTAAAGTGGTCAGAAATAAACTGTGAAATTTTAATTTCAAATGTTTTCTGTATTGAGGACCGTCAGTGGTCCCCTTTATTAAAAACGGCAACACCGACGCCTGGCACCTCCCCGCCATGTTTAATTTTCGACCAATCACGGTGGCCCACGATCGACGCTGCCACGTTTGACGGCGTTTTCGAGATTCTCGTCTTTCGGTAGCCGACGTGCATTTTTTCACTTCTCGCGGTGCGGCTAGCGCAGGCGTCGATTCGGCTGCGTCCACTCCGAAAATGTATTTCTTATCCACGTTTTGTTCTCTGTTAGTATTGTCTGCGGTGACTATATCATCGGAGATACCCACTGAAGAAAATGTCCTCGTTCTATCAAGTGAAAATTTCGAGGGTGCTATTAAGGATAACGAATTCATCTTAGTGGAGTTCTGTGAGTAGTTTTTAATTATTTTCGAGAGTTGCACGCGGCGCTTTTCATGCAGAAGATGACGCGTCGCTCGGTTAACTACCTACTTGTCTTGCCTTCGTGTTTTTTCGTGGCACCGGTCAGCCGGTCGACGTGTCATTCAGAGTTCGTGACATTTTCATTAATTCATTCGCTGAAAAATTGCGGCTATACGAATTGTAAAAATGAAACTAATTTGGGTCGCATGGGTGAAATGGAAAAAGAAAAATATGAACCTGAGTGGTTTATTAATAAAAAAAACTTTCGTCATCCAACTGATCATGGCCAAATGTTATCAAATACTAAGCAAATACATTTGCTGCAACGTCTGAAGTTTTCTATTTGGCCGCAGCTAACACAGCGCAAAAAAATGGGCACAGCCATTGGTCCTATTTTTGTGAAAATGGCACTCAGTCTCATCAGCAACAAAATCTATATTCGTGCTTGGCCTGGCTCGTCAGATGCCGCTTGACTTGTCCCAGCGCACTTATGTTGCTATATTCGTGGCAGTATTGCGCGTTGCTTTCGAGTATGGGCCCGCTGTTTTCAGTGTCATTCTCTGGATTTTTTGTAATTATGGTGGTTATATTTCGGCCACATATTTTAACGTTTTAAGAAAATCTGGAAATCTTAAAACTTGCAATTTCACAGCCTCATCTTTTTACTTTTTGAGATACACACGTCAAGTACAGGATTGTGATAATCTCGAGCATCTTCATCAATCCCGGGATTTCGGGATTGTTGATGCGTTATCCTGGGATTCAACCATGACGTTTAACCCTTAAGCCCTACCCATACTGGGAGAAACACTATTCCTACCCAGGGGTCCAGGATGACCCCAAAATAGAGTAGTCTATATTTTCTAAATAAAAACACCTCATCATTTCTAGATATTATTTTAATAATCATTTGCTTATAAAGGAACAAAAAAAAAACAAATTTCACCTTGCAATTTTGGCAAATGGACAATGTGGTCCCGACAAATGGGATTTGGCAAGAGGCTAGAGGTTACCTTTGTTTTTCGTTCTTTTTCCCTAGGGCAGAAACCACTCTTTTTTTTATGTTGAGGCGAGGGACATCGAGAACCAATGGAGGCCTCTTTTCAAGAATACCTCCAATAAGCAATTGGAGTTCAGTGGTCAAAGTTGGCCATGTAAATCTGTGCTCCATGTAAGGCTTGATGAGAGCTAGAGCCAAATTCTTCAAAAACTGACAGCATTTTTGACCTGAATTTGTCGTCATTTTATGAAGTATATATGTATTGACTCCTACTATATTTAGAAGGCCGAAGAAAATGGCCATAGGCCACCGTTTGATCTTCTGCCCACGGAATACCTATGGCCCAGTTGATCCATACATCCACTCCACATTTAGTCTTGTAAAAGTTTACCATATCTGGCAGTGGTGTTGTTGCATATTTATCTGGTGTAGAGTGCATAATTGATAACATCATAACTATCTGTTTTTTCTTGGACTTCAATAGGCGATATGATAATACGGTTAGTTCTCCTGCAAAAGCAAACTTAGATGAATTGCGTGAGCGATCTTGTGTATCAAGAAAACAGGGCGGAACTTCTCTTTTATGTCTTCGAAGAGTGCCAACCAATGTCACCTTCTTATTGAATAACCTTTGGCCACGGGTATGGATGTGAATTAATTATCACAGGTTAAGTTACGGTTGTTACCGTGAATTGGTTCCGTAAGAGTCCTGGTAAAGAAATTTGCAGATGAAATATTTCTTGGGAGTGGAGTCTTTTCCAATATAAACAAAATCAAATACGCAGTTTGGCTATCGCACAGTAATATAATTTTAATGCCATACTATCCGGCTTGTTGGGGATGTACATTTTGAAGATGCACCAGCCTCCTAAAGCCCAACAGCATCTCATCCAGTGTGAAACAATCTGATGGACTATATAACTCCTCGGAAACCTTTATAACGTGGTCAAAGAATTCTCTGATCGGTGCCAATCTATCAGTTTCTTATCTTGCCAGTCTAGTTAAACAATTATCGAAGGGTATAACAATTGGTTAAAAATTCAAATCTGTTCCAAGATATCGTAGCACGAAAATAAGCAGTGCTACTGTTCTTGTCAAATAACTATTTAGTTGTTACACCGTTCATATTTACAACACCTGCTAAATAGTAAAGCCCACACAAAGCCCTTAACTACATAGTTGTAGTATCTTTAGCGGTTGATGAGTTTTCGGCATCTTCATTATCGGGATTGCCTTCTGAAATATTTCGGTCCT
This sequence comes from Micropterix facetella, assembly GCA_027564375.1. Classification (NCBI taxonomy): domain Eukaryota; kingdom Metazoa; phylum Arthropoda; class Insecta; order Lepidoptera; family Micropterigidae; genus Micropterix; species Micropterix facetella. The sequence goes on along the minus strand of JAOPUG010000037.1, from coordinate 8,707,801 downwards.
GTTTGTATTTTTCTCTTTGAACTCGTCGTATGTTCCACAATTTTCTCTAGATGGACGTCATTAAAAACAAATCCCATGGATCTATCCCCAAAGTTACATTGCGCGCTGCACCTCTTGGCCCATGTGCATGAAAAAAATGTATCTTTGCGGAGTTCTGCCCCTTGCAGGTTTTTCCCCACTCCATTTGCTACCATCTTTTCCCTCAATTTATTAGGCACTTCTAGAACTCGAAGAAATTTTCCGGGAACATAATTACTTAATGGTGGTACCTCATTATCTGCAGATGCATCGGCACTATAGGTAACAGGAGATTCAGCCCGAAAATCTTCGATGATCCTGTCTTTGTCGTTGTCGCTTCCGGCATTAAAAATCAGGGTATTTTCTTCCATCTCAATATCAGAATAATCCTCAGCAAGCCATTGACAGATCCTTTCATTCTCCCTCCTTTCCCTCAATGTAGCCATTTTTACCTAAAAGTGAAATAATTCAAATTAAAATTATTTAAAATTGATAGAAACATGCTCATATTTTTGCTTTAAAATATATTTAAAATATTATTATTACTAATAACTACTTACCAAAGAAATTAATCCGCGAAGACCGCTAGTAAACTATACTCGAAATAACGTCAATATACAAAATATTACTTTTCAAAAACTACCACGGTATTCCTACCCTGGGGTTTGCTAGACCCCAAAACGGCTATAACTACGTCTGTACGATACAAACGTGGAAGCGCGACTAGAGATTGTGTTCCGTGCAACGTTTCATTAAAATACCACCACAAATGCGAATAATTCATACCAACGAAGATATTCACAAATACAGAGTACATGGGGTCGAATGGACCCCTGGGAGGGGTTAAAATGGACTGAATAAAAGACAAACTTATGTATTTTTTTTAAATCATTTATTTTTTATGAGGTAATTAGTATTTCTGGATAATAAACTAATAAAAATCAAAGTTGTTAATTGCAGACACAATAAAATGTACTTAATTGTATGTAATAATGTAACATAAAACATTAAAGGTTGTTTTAATGAAACATTAAACAACCATTTGGAATTCCGAAAATGCAAGCACAAAAATATCAAAGCATTTAATGTTTCATTTCCATGCCTACTTCTTAATTT
>JAOPUG010000037.1:8618158-8631125 GCA_027564375.1 Micropterix facetella | reverse complement strand
ATTTATTTTAAGAATTGAAAAGGACCAGCGAACGAAATTTTGGTATTTAAATATTGGTATCACAGATATCACATTGGTAACCCCAATGTGGTATATTTATATATATATATATAAATATATATGTATATATAATTCTTCTGTACATGTGTATGTCACTGAACTCCTAAACGGCTGGACCGATTTTGATGATTTTTTTTGTTTGATTAGGTCCCTGGATGGTTTAGATTCACAATTGGACCCGGTAGGTGGTGCTGGAATCGAGTTTTAGGAAATTTTATTTTTTAGCAATTTAAAAAAAATAATTAGGATTTTTTGGATATCAGAACATGTAACCCCAAAAATTTCACCCCTCCACCCCTAATATTTTTTAAAATAAAAAATCATAAGTTCATGAATAATTGACCGTTAAAATCTTCTGAGAATTACACGAATAATTGACCTTCGAGAATAAACCTTTATGTTTGCGTACTCATAGGTGGCGCTGGTGTCGTATTCTGTGGTATTTGATGTCGTATTCTGTGGTATTTGATGTCGTATTCTGTGGTATTTGACATACACATCCAATACATGCGAAGTCACTAGTGACGTAGCTTCGTGTTGTTTTGATATTTCCATTTCTGTTTGCTGTGTTTCGATATTCCATGTATCGCAATTGCGTAAATATTGAATGTATTATTCATCGAAAACATATTGAAATAACGGGCAATAGCAAATCGCACAATGACAAAGCGAAAATATTGAAATGTAAAATGTCATTTAGTAGGTATATAGTTTATCGAAAATTCGAATATCGAAAAAACGTTTGCTGAATCCGCTAATAGCAGGCAAGCCATCGTTCGGGAGGACAACATCTGCTGGGTCCGCTTGTTAGCTATAATTATGAAGACTGGCAGACGGTGTGGTCATGAAGTCAGTTAGGCAGTAGCATTGTGCGATGTATATCTGCTGTAGATCGATCCGAATGAAAGTATAGATAAGTGCCTTGTGATGTTTATTTTATATTTCAAATTGTACTTTTTGTCCATTATATAATTCCATCTCATAGAATGAACACATTGGATCTTATAAGCGAAGAATCTTGGATTAAAGGTACATTATTGAAATTGTAAGTCTTTATTATAAAATTACTTAAGTGCTTTAATATCACGTCTTCCAGAATGTTAGCTTATGGCAGTTTGTGTGAAAAATGATTTAAAGGAGAATGAGCAAAAATGTATGGCCATTGGACCTACCTTCCAATCTCTCCTATAACAATAAAGTATTTACTATTGGAATATTTATTTAATTAGAATATTTATTACTACAACAATTCACCTTAATTATGAGCCGTTTCGGAGTTTTGATGTTTGAAATCTTCTTAAATATGGCTAATTACACGATAACCCAATGTTACTATTTTAAAAGATATTATTTGCAGTTAAGATCCATAAAATATAGTGTAATATGATGAACGGTCACTGAGCACACCCTCCAATTATATATTATATCAAAGAATGAATATAATAAAAGACAATTAACATATAATAATATTTATTTATTAAAAATGTCTTTAACTCTATAACCATAACCAAAATTTTTCATACTTATTACTAGCGCACGTTGTTGCGCAAGTTGAAGACGAATAAATAAAAATATTTAAGTTTTTGTTTTACTAAAGTATATTTACTTGTTAAAACAAATGTAATATATCGAATAAGGAATGACAAAACTCATTCATATAAAATAAGATCACTAACACCGTTATCACTGTGTCTATTTCTATGCAATTTTCTATTTCACTGCCAGAATATTCCCCGATACCATTTAAAATTCTATCCAACCCTTCGTCAGTGTAGTAGCGTTATGTTTTCTGTGCCATTCTAGATAACGTTATTACAAATTATACTTTTTGTGTTTAAAATTGCTTCGAAATAACACTGGAAAATTTTATCATATTATTAACATACGTAACATGTATGTACACACACTTACAAATTGCAATATAAGCTGATAAATATAGACTCGGAAATATTGCGGACCCGTGGCGTCCTTTACTCGGAACGCCACCACCCCCAGGGGGTTAAGAAGCATTACGCAACTAGACTCCCCCGGCTATTTGTTAGTTGAGTAAAACCAGTAAACCGACTAATGCATCAACCGTCCAGGGCCGCCCGAGGTGTTACCCCTGGTCCGACCGAAAAGCGGGTTTTACCAGATTAGTCTCTTTGCGGAGGCTGCCGGATGGGAGCTGGGGTCGTGAGTCAAGCCGACTGGTGTAACAAGATGGTCATATAGCACGAGCTACACAGCCACATTAGGCACCGAAGCGGGCAACTTGGGGGATAGGTGGCTCGTTGCTGAGTGGTGAAGGGAGGCTACCGCAAAGTACAAACGGAGGTTTGGAATGCAACCGATAATAAACATTTTCAGAATGTACAAAAAAAACTAACATTGAGATATCAGGCAATTAGCCGCGTTTAAGAGGATATAGCTCCGAAACGGCTCATAATTGAGATGAGTCGTTCTAGTAATAAATGTTCTACATAAAGAGATCTTTCTATTGGTATAAGACATATTGGATTGGTAGGCCCAAAATGCCTATTCTCCTTTCAGTTGAAAATTGTAATTGAAATTCTTGCAACCCTGGTATTCTTGCTGTGATTATTTTACCCTATATGAAATTTTGCAGGAATTGTAATAGCTGTACATCAGCATTTCCCAAACTATTTTACCCTGGCCCGGTTATTTTTATGCTTCCTCTTTGTGACCTTGGTTCTGATCTGTCGTAGGTAATACTTAATCACCACAGAAATACACACTCATTTACGCTGCTTAAGTCAAACTGGGAGAGCGGATGGACACAGGGCGAGTAAAATAAAAACCGCGGGACGATTCATTACTTGTCTTACCGACGCGAAGCGAGTAAAATAAAAAACTGCGGGATGATTCATTGCTCGTCTTACGGGGTACCTGCCACAGGGTGCTCAGCCCTGCAACGCTAAACCCAGAAAGCCGGGACAATGGGCCCGGCTCACATGAATCACCGCTAGAGGGCAATTTCCCAATGGTAGACATCACTGGCCTTAGACAAGACCCGTCCACTGACTCATGACGATCACTCATTAGTACAATGCTGTTTACGCTGACGAAAACATTGCTTCTCTCGCCGCCCGAATGAGACGTGCCACGCCGCTTGATCATTTACGAGTTTGATTAGTTTAAATAACAAGCAGACCAGGTTGAAACTTTTGTGGTTTGGTGCCTAGCCGCGACCCACCATATGGGAAAAGCTGTTGTACATGGTATCTTTAATAATTATCATCTAACCTTCAATAACATTTCTAAACAAGCCTGATTCAAAACGGTTGTATTTGCTGGTCTTTTACTTTTCTTAAAATAAACTATAAAACCTAAAATGGTAGAATTTTAATATGGTGGTGTGCTAAGTAAAGGTATTGTAAATAGACTATCTCCTTCTAATATCTGTCTTTACCTGTCTACTCTTTGGTTTATTGGTAAAAACAGCATGATTTTAATGTTGACTGACAATGTTAAAGCAAGCTGCAAATATTATGTAAACACAATTATAAGTTTTAATGTACTTCATGCTTACCCATTGATGTGGTGCATGTTCATTAAGCAGGGATTCCGAGTTGTGCAGATTGTGGTCTGCGACCTGCGTCATGTGTCGCTACACTTTGATACACTCCCATAGATCAAAGTATACTGCATCAACCCCACTAATAGAGATCGAGACAGGCCGCAACCTACACAGCTCAGAATCCCACCTTTAGCAACTAAATCTCTTGTTATTTAATATCGATACACACTGCTCAAGTAAAATACTCAAACGTATGCTAGAGTTCTGTGTAATATGTAAAATCCCAATGCTCTTACTGCCGGTGACTTTTCTTCATTTTTTTAAAGGCTAGCAACACACTGATTTTTAAGAAGGATTTGAAATCTTCGTTGAGTATGTGTATTTCGATCTGAAAACGAGAGTAAATGGGGTAAAGGTATTTGCAGTAAGTTCTCTGACTGTTGTCGCATGTTTTATGCGTAAATAAAATGTTTTAATTTTATATTGTCGTGTAACCACATTTTCATTGCAAGCAATCTTGTAAAAGCTTAATTAGAAAATAAATGATCAAATTATTGTATAGGAGATACCCCATTTCTTCAAATTCTAGTCGCCTAAGTATAAAGATAATGCAGTCCGCAATTAAGTCTTCTAAATAACTTTACAAAGATAATTGAGACAGGAATCAAGTATAGGTTATTATGACATTTGGAAAAAATGCATTCTGAGCTCTATGCAATATGAGTTTAGAGCCAATAAATGAACTCTGGATGCAATTGGTTTCTTTACCCAGACTGTAGTTGACTCGCTGGATGCAGGAGATGAATATCCAGCAGTTTTTCTGGATTTATGCAAGGCTTTCGATACCGTTTACGAGTTTGATGAAAAAGCTCTAAAAATAGGAATAGAAAGCATAATGCTTCAATGGTTTATGAATAATTTATAAGATAGAACACAGGTAGCGAAACTCAACACTATTAAAAGTAGAGTTTATGAGCGTTGCTATGCTACGGGCGAACCCGCCCCTTGAGGGCGTTGAACGCACGGACTTGGACGAAGACAATCCATGTACCAAGCTCCTCACCTCGAGGTACTGGGAACTGTCAAGCCCAGTGGGCATCCTAGCGCCCTCACTCCCAGATGTGATCAGATTATTCCGACCTCCCGTCTGATAGCAGGTTTGAAGTCGCTTGCGAGTTCTCCTACCATATGTAAGCGGCAAACATGTCGTGGATACGAGGCGCCCTTTAGTCGGGTGGCCAACGTATCGTTTCTAAGGATAGATAGCATAAGGTATCTAACTATCCCCACTTTCTTAGGTCGCATTATGCTTCCAAACTCCATTAATGAAAGTACAGAGAGGACAATTTCTTATGGGATTTCTCAAGGTAGTGTATTCTACTATTTCTGCCATACATCAATGATTTGGCAAGTTTTCTGATAGAAGGGGAAACTGTTCCATTTCCTGACGACACTGCTCTTATTTTCAGAGGAAGGATATTTTCAAAATTATTAATTTGCTGAAAAGGACCTCAGAAAAGTTAAATCATGGTTAGATAGTAACGTCTGTAGCCGCGTTGAAACACTGGTTCTCGTGAGATCACCAAAGTTAAGCAGCATCGGGCATGGTCAGTACTTGGATGGGTGACCGCCTGAGTACTGCCACGTGATGGTATAAAAGCCGGCTATCTGTAAGATAATGCCAATAGACATTAAGGTGGGCCGTTATCATAAGGAGTATTAAAATTATAATAATAATTTGATAACCCTAAATGCCAGTAAAATTAACTACTAACTTTCTCAATCAGACAAAATATAGAGCACCGAATATTGACACTCTCAAACTACATGATTGCGGTCCCGATAACGTATATGAACAACTGTTTTAATCATATGAATGAATAAATAATAAAACATGAACAGGAAAGTTAGGAATCTTTTGATGAGCAACCGACATTGATTTTTATATTTTCAGTGAGTGGGATTAGTATATGCCATTCAATTTAAGTTAGTTTTGTCTGCAGGAGGTTAAAAAAATGGTAGTGTAGTGATGGGTGCTAAGGTATATATTACGTTTACTTGTGAGAAAAGTGATGGGTTTAACCCTTGGGAAGCCGGCCGCTGAAATTGAAAATTCACATTTTGGTTGATTTTGTATATATATATATATCGATAGCTTATTCAATGACAAAGGACTCTGACCAATTTTAGCTCTTGCACACAACTGGAAGACGGTCCCGACATTTGGCGCAGAAGCTCTCTACTGCATATGCAGTGCATGGTTCTCCAAGGGTTAAGAGACCGAATTTATTTGAAACTAATCTAGTACATCCTCATAAGCATTTGTTCTGCAGTAACGCAGATAACTTTTTAATCAAATCTGGAAAGCTGAAGATTCAAGCTGGAGATTTTGTCTTTCAGTTGTGGTTCGGGGGTGTGTTCAGTTTAAAAATTCTCAGAAAGCAAGCAAGTGAAATTTTTGAACATTATAGGTTTCTTCAATACCTGGAATTTATATTTTATGTATATTCTGTAATATTTTGCGGTAATATTATTTAGAAACTGTGTATCATTCTATGAAAAGATGAATTATACAGGTGGGCCATAAGTTTTTGCATTTTTGAAATCTCAATAAAAATAAAACTTATTAAAAAATAAAAAAAGTAGACAAACAGGAAATCCATATCCTAAAATTTATATCATATGAATGTCCTCCACCCCGCCGCTAGCATTTCTCGAATCTGGCAACAAGATAATAATGGGGCCGATCGTGTTTCTTCGATGGACGAAAATAATGCCGCAGAATGAACGAATATTATGTCGAAAATTGTAATAAAATTGTTTCGCCCAATTCCTTATTATGTTTCTTTTTTATGTCACTTGTCAAGTTCATTTCGAATATTCGAATCCGTCTGTCGGTCACCAAGCGCTATTGCGTTTCTTATATTTTGATAGTTGGCCCGGCATAAAATTGTTGCAGCGATGTAATTTTATATCGCATGTTTTGTGTCCGGATTAGCTGAGATGTTTTAGATATTTTAAGGGAAAATGTTTCCTTTTGCGTGGGCAATCCATCAAAGCAACGGTATGAGTGTGAGAACGGCAACGGTATGAGATACAAATATTATTTGTAATTTTTGTGACGTGAACGTATTTCACGAGAATTGCAATCGCTATTATATTAATCCATGGACAAATTTAGTAAAATCAAGTCCGCTACTATTTTAGTTCAAAAAGAAACGAGATCGGCCCCAATATTATTATATACATTTGATACCCCTATAACCTAGCCTACCCACTCATTAAACTTATTACTATTTTTAGTCTAACCCCCATTCGCTCCCACCACACGTTCCTTCCCCCGCCTAATTTGTTTTTTTTTTTAAATAATTTTAATTTATTTAAAACTATTGTCAATATAATTGCAGATATAACTTCCTTTTCTTATTTTAATAGAAAAAATAATTTTTGAAATATTTATTTTATAAAATTATCTATAAATAAGATAAAACGAATTTACCGCATGAAGTTTATAGCACCTGACGTTTCGGCGATGTTGCAACCGCCGTTGTCCAAAATATTTTGACAAAAAAGAAGGGTGGTACAGGTTTAAATTCATTAATATTTTGCAATCAGCCGCCCAACCTTTCAAATTGCAATCAGTCCCCCTGGCTATGCCCATGATTGGTGGTAATATAAAAAATCACATAATTCTGTTTTAAATCCTGCACCAATTGGATTTCGTATACGTTTAATTTTAAATCCAATTTCAGTATTTGATATAAAGATGATCTGGTATCGCCAAAGCAGCCGAACACTTGCACGTCGACAAGACTGAATCTTCTCGTACAGACGCTGTACCTTGCGAAACATTCTTTGGTTTTCGTGCTTCGTGACCGTCCTAATTTTTTATCAATTAGGTTTGAACTAGTCTCATAAAGATATGAATCAAAATTATACATCATCAACTGTACATTAGTAAAGTGAGCAGCACTGTGTCAGCTGTCAAAAATACATTTGAAGTTAACAAGTCTTAAATATCAATATAAGGCAGGCAGGGGTCTACGGAAAACAAAAAATATTAGCAAGTGGTCTATGAGACAAAAATGTTTGGGTAGCTCTGATTTAAATTGTGTAATCGGAAATTAATACGTAACAAGCGCTGAATAATTACACAGGAATGGTTATTTTTGTAAAACGGTTTTACACAGAATGAGCGTTCTCTTTGTGAAGCGTCCATAGCAACTAATTTCCAAGAACTTCCCCCGCAGGAGCGATTTTAAAAGTGCAAAAACTTAGGGCACAACTTATACATCTCGAAAAATGTAGTTTTTAGCGACAAATAAGCTCAAATAGCGTGTGATGAAAAATTCTCATCAGAGCAGTGTATATATGCATATTTTTATTTGTACAAAAATATTTGTTAATGGATGAGCACGGACAGTGGGCGATTTTCACTTTTTCTATTCTTTTCAGGAGAAGGCCAGCACTGTTGGCCCAGTTTCTAAACACAATAATGGCAATGCCACGATCTCAGCAAGAGCAGTTACCCTACTATTTTTCTGTGTGAGCTTCAATTTTTGTTTTTTTTTTTTAATGCCAGCGACGATGAGGAGATGATAACGGAGCCTATGTTTATGATCACCTTTCATATCATACTTTTTTAAAAGTAGAATTTGCAATACGACTTTCGGCATGGTAGTTTGCGCCTATTTTTCGTAGCTTCACGTCTTTTGCATATTTTTTTGCGGGTAGGACCACTCACTTGTTGCCTGTTACGCAGAGCGCACGGTAACAATTTAATTGTTATTGTGGAAACGCAATACGTAATACCTATCCCTAGATTTGAAAGTTCATCATTTTGGCATATGCACCATTTTTAAAATGACAAATAATTATTGTATGTAAATTATCATTATGAATGGTTGTTTCTGTATAACAGGCAGCATGTTTAATTGTAAAATTACCCTTCTCAAGCGTAATTTTAAGAATACAGGCAACCTGAAAGTGATTAACTTTGGTTTCCGAGGTGGAAAAATAATACTTTTTCCTTTTATGGCTAAAGTTGTTCAGTTTCAGTTATGTAATAATCCTCTCCTCGTATTATAAGTAACTAAAGCTTTGTTCGCGCTGTTCGGATTAGTCTGTTGTTACTTCACTCGAGGCACAAACTTCTGATCAAATAATTCTGGATCTCGTCCAACATCCATGCCTTTGTTCATTCTCAATCCTACTTTAAATGTTTTCTTATATTCACAATCCCACTTCCATCATTGTCTGTTGTTGAAATGTTTCAACGAGGAGAATGATGTCTGCAGAGTAAAGTAGAGGCTGTTTAAGACGACATTCAAGGAAATGCATAATAGCGCGTATTATATAGGAAATCACCTCGGGTGAAAAATATTGAAATAAAAGTCGACATGTTCATACAAACAAAAGGCATGTTTATAAAAATGTGACTGATTAATTTAGCTTTATCAATCACTAAACGTAATTAAAAGTGTTCGAAGTTGAATGAAACTGGTGGTTTCAGAGCATCCACAATGTGTATGACACCGACTATGGTATCTTAGGACACTTCATTGTTATAAGTTTTCAAAATGTAATTTTATTGACGAGAGAAAGTGCTTTCCCTTCAATGCCATTACCGCTCACTACTTTTTAACAAAAAAATACATTTTTACACTACAAAATGTTTTACCTCTTAAAATTTATGAATTACTAATAAAAACACAATTAATTTGGAAAATGTTTATTATTCTTTGAGGAGTGGTAACTAAGCATCATTATAATATGAACTAGGCAAACCTACCACTTTTATGATAAGCTCAGCTTCTACGAAGGGTGTTCAATAAGTTTCCGGTATAAGTATGAAAACAAAGATATACAGATGTATTTTTTTTATTATTTGTAAATGTAGTCCCCTCTTATCTCAATGCATTTATTAGATCTGACAATTATTTTTTTATGCCCGTATAAAAGTAGTTTTCATTTTGGTTGGCAAAATGTTCGGTCACAGCCATGCTCCTTCAGTGCTTCATCATCAGCATATCGATTCCCTCGAAAATCTTTTTTCAGGTTAGGAAATAAAAAGTAATCACTGGGGCCAGGTCTGGACTGTACGGTGGGTGGTCCATGGTTTTTAACCCGCAGTCGCGCGCGGTAGCCTTTGCAATCTCAGCGGTGTGAACTGAAGCATTATTATGCAGAAGCAGCACACCTTTAGCCAATTTTCCCCTCCTTTTTTCTTCAATGGCCGCTCTTAATTGCCATAGAATATTGGCATAGTACGCTTCCGTGATATTGACACCTTTATCCTTAGAGTCTATCAGCAATATCCCCTGATAATCTCAAAAGATGGTAGCCATGACCTATCCAGCTAAAGGAACAACCTTGAATTTCTTGGGATGAGCTGATCATCTAATATACCACTGCATCGACTCTTGCCTGCTCTCAATCATAATTATGAACCCACTTTTCATCTCCAGTAACAATTCTTTCGATGACTGCATAGCTTCAAAAACTGTGAACAGCATTCCACGCTCGCTTGTTTCTGATGCGGTGTTAGCATTCGCGGCACCCATCTCGCGGTCACTTTTGACATATGAAGCTGGTCATGAATGATGTTGTGTACGGCACCGGTAGAAAGGCCAAGTTTCTCAGCTATCGATTTGATATTCACTCGACTGTCTTCCAATATAATTTTCTCTACTTTTTCAACAATTTTCTGTGAAGATGCTTCGACAGGCCGGCCGGCGCGAGGGTCATCTTCGATGTTTTGCCTCCCACATCTAAGTTCACTCAACCACTTTTAGATAATAGATAACGAAAGGCCAGATTCCCCGTAGACAGCATCCATTTCCTCTTTAATGCATTTTAGGCTTTTACCTTGTTTGGTTAAGAATTTAATAACAGCTCGATACTCTAATTTTACTAAAAACGTAAAATTGCTTATATTGGTGGCGTTTATGTTCAACATTAACTAAAAAACAAATGAATGTTTTTCCATTTCTATTTATGGGCTATAAGTGAATGTATATGGCCAGTATTTAAAAGTATACAAAATGATGTTAGAACCTACCTATACTGAGAACTTACTGAATGCCCTATGTAAATTGACATTGACAACCAATACACACCCCCAAGCAATAATCATAGGTTCAAGCAACTGTATAAAAATAAAATGAAGTTCAACACCGTCTATTTTGCGTGGTAATGGTGGCTGTCTTTATTATAAATATATACTGACCTAATAAATTCAGTCCCTAGTGAAATAGTACCTTTTTATCGCCATTTTAATAGACGACTGCGCTCGGTGCACTTTTTTCGCTATCTCTAATCTGAGTAAACTTGAATTAAAAAGTTGTGTGAAATTTTTAGGTAGACAGACCGCTACTTGCTGGGTCACCAAATACGTTGCAATGGATTGTCAATACTTAAATTTTATTTCCTTACGGCACATTGTCTATTTCTACAATGATAAATTTTCTGTCCAGAAACAGCTACTTATTAACGGTTCAGGTCATTGACACATGTAATCTTCCCGCCAAACCACCAGTTTTGTTACAAAACCATGAGCAAAATCCACCGGTTTTGTTACAAGACCATGAGCAAAATTTTAGGATTATTTCGCTAGAAAAATTGATAGTTTTTTCATTGTCATAATCTATTGTGTTATGGCGCATGCAAATTTGTGGCTCTAGTGCAAAATGATTTAACTCGAAAATCACTACTATTCAGGAGATCAAAAACAAAGTAAAGAAAAATATTTTTCCATAACTATTGCTTAGCTAAAAAGCAATAATGAATTATGTTGCATAAGAATGTATGATTTCATGCTGTATTTTTTTATTATTATTTATCGTGTAGAATATCAGAAAACTAAAAAAAATGAGTGTTTTTACCAAATGTAGTTTTTAATTTGAGTTTTTTGATATGTCTAATGATTTAAATGAAATCATAATTAAACACAAAAAAAAGTTTTTGGTGTAAATTGATATTTGGTGATTTTATTTTAAGAGTGACATAATTTGTAGCAACAACGTAAAGGTAAAAAATCATGCATAAAGGTAAAAAAAAGTGCAAATAGATATAGGTTCAATATAAAACGTAAGATGAAACACCTTTAACTATTTACAAACTTGTTGGTGCTATTTGGGCTAACTCTAGTTTTATCAAAATACACAAAAAGTGTTGAATAATTTAAACGCTATTTTGATACGACTTTGATTAAACCTTTTTACACTAATAAATTTAGTAAAATCGGTTTTTTCTTATAGTATAACTCGTGATAAATTGTTAGACACTAAACATTCCAATAAAAATCCAAAAAATGTGCTAGTTGTATCAATCTATCTCCAGAAGTAAGAGAGATATCAAATCCGGAGTTAGACCATAAAAATCACATTTGTTTTTTACATATGAATCCATTGAAAACACAATTATGATATGTCTAGTTAAATAATTTTGCACAGGAGTCACAGAAATACTCTTAAACCATTCTAATTCTTTATTTGTCGTCGAAGAGTGCCATATGCAAGAAGTAAGGAGAGAATTAGCAGTATTATTTATATGAAAATGTTAGGAAAATCGGGAACGTCTTAAACTGGGTCTACTGTAACTCAATCAACAGCAATAGAACGAAATGATTTTTTTTTTCTGTATTACTCTGGTTGAACAGCGCGAAGGAAGCATAACAAATAATAGAGTTATTTATTAAATTGATTTTTATGTCATGGCACAATTAAATATCCAGGCAATTCAATGGTGTGCTGGTGGTCAGCATGAAGGATGCGAAGAAGGAAGTGCAAATATGCAAAGTCGAACCAATGGCGATGTCTGAGTGTGAGGATGCCAACTCGGCTAAGGAAAATGAACCGCCCAATCAAACTGTGGACCGTGAAGAAGAAGCGACTGAAAGTGATATAGGTAAGATAAATATTCATTGTCATGTTTTATATCTTAAATTCAAAAGCCACTATTGAATCAAGTATCTCTATTAAAATCTGGTTATCTCAATATTGCATCTACCGATCGGATATTATCAACATCAGTGGACTCTCGACTCAACCTTAGAGATCAATTCGTCACCTGATTACTACAACTACAGTCCCTTCCCATGTTATTAGACCCACAGTAGATTTCAGTACAAATTTACACTTCAATAGCCTATATCTTTTGAACAGTCCTTACTTTCAGGTGTCTGTGCTGTTTATTTTGATGAATATGTCGAAAAACAACATTTTCATTAATTTATCATTTAATAACAGTTATAGAATTGGCGTAGCGTAACATCACTGAGCCACATAGCGTCAGTGATGAAATAAAATTTTACTCCAAAAAAAATATATAATTTTTATTTAAAAAGGAAATTTAACTATTTTGTTACCACCAAATCCAGCAGAAGAC
>JAOPUG010000037.1:8587524-8597669 GCA_027564375.1 Micropterix facetella | reverse complement strand
TAAAAAATACTCCCTGTCTCCCTGACTTCCCATCTGGTCCAGACGCTCAATTTTCCACTTCTCAACTACAGCGACACTATCTACATGATAGAGGTGTCGCTGTAGTTGAGAGGTACAACAGGAGACTGCATGCTTGCATCAAAAGGTGCAAAAAGAGGCTTGACCATATTAGTCTATATTATAATCAATCAAAATGGCTCCAACTATATCAGCGCAGAGAACTGCATATCTCTTCCCTTATCTATAAAACTCTATGCACTTGCCTCTCATCATATTTGTAAACTTAGACCACACTGAAAGTTTCTGGATTCTGATAAAACACATATAATGGTTATATTGTATTCACTGTTTTTCAAAGTATTCTCCCTGACAATTTATACATTTTTTCATTCTTTGAAACCATTGGGGGAAAGCAGTTGGCCAGTCTTCTTTAAAGGTCTCCTCAGTGTCTACTCGGAACGTTATCACTGCCGCGCCGCTTTTGGGGTCATGAACAGTATACCTCGGAGATTATTTTTAATTTTTGGAAACAAGACGAAATAGCTGAGTGCAAGATCCGGGCTGTATGGAGGAGTGCATCATCAGTTACACGTTTGAGGTCTTCAAAAATGCCATTGTCATCTTAGCAGAGTGACAGTCTAGACGCTATTGTTTTCTCATGCGGTATCATTATTGAACAAAGCTTCCGAAGTTTCAGTTTCAGGTGCATGCAAATATTTGCATACCAGCTCACACCATTTTCCCTACCATCTACGTTCAGTGCGAACGTCGCTTGTGAATCGAGCAATCGATCTATGCGACGCTGAGCATTTTCCGCAGGAGATGGTGTCCTTAGGAAAAATGGTTACAGAAAATATCACACGCACACGATCCAATACAGATGAAACTCAGAAGCCGAGCAGATCAAGAGCATTCTTACCATAGTCAAGGGCGTGACAGATTGAATAAGTAAGATACTAAACAAATTTGATATAAAAACAGTCTTCAAACCGACATAAGGATGTAATACCACTGCAAATTCCGGGTGTGTATAAAATCGAATGCAGCTGTGACACCACAGTTTTTTATACCTACAGTTGGGCAACGAATGTACTCGTGCAGAGCAACGGCGGGGGTGTTGCGGGGGGGCGGGTGACATGCGCCGCTTTAGGCAAACTCACGGAGTTTGCCAGTGTGGCCGTCCAGGTGCGTTCAAGGGCAGGCATGTGCGCATTTTAAAATATTTGTATGAACATTGCGTAGATATACAGAAATATTTATTGATAATAAGGTACCTACGCATCAAGTTATACTAGAGAATAAATGTTATACTGACGAACCGGCAAAAATGATTACGTTATAATAAAAATCAAAATTATTTTATTACCAACTTTGTGACAACCCTTGCATATCTTGACAGGTAGGGTTTACGCAACCGACGTCGGGCCGGGACCAAACAGACTGGATGGAGAAATCTGTCTAAATTTGAGAGCGAGGGCTTGAGGAGAGCCGACTGGGTGTGAAAATTTCGAGTCCCTCGTGGTTTGGAGTTGGCTTCTCGCGGGCCGTGGTGGAGCTTAGTACGTGGATTTGTATATGTCCATCCGAGTCTCTGTGTTTTGCCTCGAGGTGATATAGTGATAACGTTCACTGAAACACCCCGGGGTGGACGGGTTCACCCGTAGCAGGTGACAATCAAAGTTGTCCTTTAAGCATGTGACATCAAAAATAACCGGCTCGAAGGACCTATGTTTTGCATTATATGGTGCCTTTGGATCAGAATATCGTATTAAACAAAAAATGAGATTTCTGTATATAACGTTTTAATTTTCCTAATAATTTACATGATTTTTGTCTTATAAATTTGGCAACCTTTGCAATAGCAACTTCACAAACACATTTGACATTGTTTATTGTTGAATAAATATTTTTGAACAATTTGATTTGAATGGACTTACCATGCTGTGCCATGAGATTGTTGGATTGCGGTGTCCTCGCTCCTGGCGGAAGGTGGCTCTGTGGTTGATTGGGTGCCTGCATACCCTGCGCTGGCTGAGCTGGTCTCCGGATTGCTCCGGGAGCTCCAGGACCCTCCGTCACTGACTTCAGTGTCATACCGTGATAAGTTCCCATGGTGTCGATTTTGAATCCCTCCGTTTCTGAAACAAAATAAAGAAATATGAAATCGAAGATTATTGCAGTTATTTGACACTATAAATAAGATTAATAAATTTAACGAATATTTGAATGTTACTTAAATTATGAAAGCAAAAGCAATTGGAATCTGGTTGAAAGAATGTAGATATAAGATATACACAAATAGCTGAGCAGTGCTGCAAGTACGAAGTTATCCTCAAAACTAACTATATAATGCTACTAGCAATAGTACTAGAACGCATTTGACAAAATAATAGAGTTAACCTGATATATGTGAGACGATGGTGGAATTGTAAGTGGATGAGAAAACGAGAAATGAGGAAGCAGACAGAATGGCGAGAAAGAGCTCGAATATAAATGCAATCAGACCTAACTAGCAGAGGGGTACATTAGAACAGCTCTGCGTGAAAGGACGAAAGGATGGGCGAACGACAGGCAAAGAGAGCTAATGCTAACAAGAAGCTGACACTTGGGTAGGCAAATACAGGGTGTCCGGTGGCAGAATTAGGATTTCAAATTTAAATAATAAAAAAAACTACAAAAGATATAAATTTATTTTAATGACTATTAGAAAGAAGAGAAGTGCGGGTTTTATTGCTTAAAAGTTATTTCGTCTAAATGTTGACTGTCACGTCGGACACACTCTTGGAATCTGACCACTGTATTCCACGCCACACGCTGGAGAAGTGACGTCAAGATACCATTAACCTCGCGATCGATATTTCCTTTTAGTGCTGAGATGGTCGCTGGGTTTGTTTCATAGACTTATCTTTTGAGTTACCCTCATAGAAAAAAGTCCATGGAAGTGATATCCGGCGACCTGGGTGGCTAAGAGATGTCACCGATACGGCTTATCAATTAGGGAAGAAATCACGAAGAAGCGCCATGGTCTCTCTAGCAATGTGAGCGCCATGTGTGTGAACTGTAGGCAGGATATTCTCTTATTATTGGTAGTAAATAAATATTAGGCATGCGCTGATAAGAAACACCGTTCACAGTAATGGCTTGCCTTTGACGATTTTCAAAAAAATAGGGTCCAATTATTCCACTGCTTGACAATGCACACCAAACCGTCACTTTGGGACTGTGTAGTGGCTGTTGATGTTTTAAACAAGATTCTGTCCTTTAGGTGACCAATAATGTCACAATTTTGCTTATTTACACATCCATTTAGGTGAAAATAGGCTTCATCACTCCAAAGATTGTGTTCACTGTACGAAATTGCTGCAACATTGTCTCGCAGAAACTTTGGCACAAACTGTGATCATCAGGCTTAAGCGCTTGCACAATTTGAATTTTAAAGGAGTGAAATTTAAGGTCCTTTTTCAATATTTCGTGCACAATTGTTTTTAGGAGCCATAAAGCAGCCGCCCTCTTACACATAGACTGACAAAGATTATCGCGCAAACTGTTCGCGACACGTTCGATGTTTTCATCAGTCCTCGACGTTCGGCTGGGTCCCGGCCGTGGATTGTTTGCTACTGAACTTGTTGTCCTGAACCTCCGCACCTACAATCGAATCAAATCTTCGCTTGGCACATCATGTAAGCTTCGGATATTGTACCGCGAACAAAATCTTCGATGAGCAACAGCACAAGAATCATTAGCTTTAAAATACGCTTCGAATGCAAACGCACGTTGTTCACCCGTCCACTGTGACATCGTGACTAAATAACCCGCACCAATGACAAATCGAATGCGAAACCCCGCCCACCCCTCTGGCTCAATAGTATTAGAACAATTCCAAATGTAAATCCTAATTCTGCCACCGGACATCCTGTACTAGAAGAAATAATTCTTTTAAATATACTGAAGTATACAAAAAGTACAGGATTGGGTAACACACTGCAAACTGAGGAATAAAAGATCTGCAAAGATGGCAATTCATCTAACTTAATCATCATCATCATCCCAATAATACCCACCTTCCCGTTGCCTGATGAATCTCTCCTGATCGTATCTGTTGTACTGTGCGGTCGGCAAGGTAGTGGAAGCCGGCTGGTTGACCATCGGCGGAACGAGCGGAGGACGGCCCATTCTGCCGGGAGGACCGGTTGGCCCACCTCTTCCTTCCTCACGCGCCTTGATAGAACCCATCAGGGCTAAGATACTCTTCGCGAATATCTTTAAAAAAAATAAACAGTAGTCAAGTGCTAGTTCCCGACATAGTCTCACAGCCTTGTATGAAACGTATATAACCAAAAACTGCTAAGAAATGTAAATATTAGCAGCCTGTTTATATTAGCAGCCTTACCAATAAAAATGTACTTATAACCGGGTTTCCACACCAGTATTGTTATACCCGGCATAGCCAAGTTATAACAGAGTTGTACAATTGTGATCAATAACAAGAGTTTTAACGAACATATAAATTGCCATGAAATTATAGACAAGCCATATTTTGACCATGGCAAGTCTTATTTTATAGTAGGCATGGCTAAACAAAGTCACTTTCCTTTCGTAGTTTCCTTTCAAATTGGGAGATGGCGCTGTTAGCATTGGGTTTTTGCAGTATAAATGTAATTTTGAAAGCATTTTTTTTGGCTTTCAAACTAATATAGGTACCTACTATTTGTTCGGTTCAAAAATGAACACAGTACGTGGAAAGTTTCGTATCGTTTTGTTACTTGTCGTATCGGTTGCAAGACGTAAGATCTGTTTGACTCGACAGCCATTTTATATTATAATTTTCGTTACAACGCCACTAAACCTACCCGGGGTCTGGTATAATGGAGTTATGTCGGTAGTGTAACATGTACCAAGAATTGTTTATTGGCCATATTTTTAACAAATCCTTGGTATAATATAACAGAGGTATAATTTTTACGAGGAAAATTGGGTTCCAAAATTGGAGTTCTGAAAAAGGGATGTTGTTCCGAGCCTGGATGAGCCTTTCTAGCGCGTCTAGATGGGACATATGTACTGTATGTCACCTGCTATGGGTGAACCCGTCCACCCCGAACGGGTTGACCCGTAGCACCTTACGGCGGAGCACAGAGAAGTACCACCCTGCAGGCAGCTTCACCCCCTGACTCCCAGATTTAGTCACATTACTCCGACCACCCGTCTGGTTGCAGGTTCGAGGTCGCTTGTGCGGTCCTCTACCTCAAGCGAGAGGGCATTCCTTACTGGAATATCGCTGGTACGGGCGTCCTTTACTTGCCAACTTTCATCCGAGATCGGGTGGCCCTTACTGGAATATCGCTGGTACGGGGCATCCTTTACTTGCCAACTTTCATCCGAGATCGGGTGGCCAACGTATTGTTTCTAACGATGAGCAGCTTGAGGTACCTACTTACCCCCGCTTTCTTAAGAAGCATAGACTTATAAACTCCGGGGCGGGCCGGTTTGCCCGCCCCACCGCAGAGCAGATTCACCGGATTGGTCTCTCTTCAGGGAGGCTCCCTGATAAGGGCTGCCCCGCGTGCTAGGCCGACCAAGTTGATATATAACGGCCATCATAGCACAGACTCCAGGGAACCATTATGATCCATCTAGATAGGACAGATTTAGTAAGTCTCACCTGCTACGGGCGAACCCCTCCACTCTGGAGCGTTTCAGCGAATTTTATCGCTTTATCACCCCGAGGCAAAACACAGAGACTTAGGGACGTAGAGAATCTACGTACCAAGCTCCACTGCCGTCAGAGTCCAACACCATACGGCGAGGCACAGGAAAGTACCACCATGCAGGCAGCCTCACCCCCTGACTCCCAGATTTAGTCGGATTACTCCAACCACCCGGCATTCCTTACTGAAATATTGTGGATACGGGGTGTCCTTTGCTCGGCAACTTTGTCCCGAGATAGGTTGGCCACATACGTTTCTAAGGATAAGCAGCTTGAGGTATCTACTTACCCCCGCTTTCTTAAGAAGCGCACACCTCTAAACTCCTCCGAGTATTAGTCAGTGACAGCATAGCCGGTTTGCCCGCCCCGTGCACCAGCTGTTCAGGTCAGCCTGAGTTTCCGTCCCCGGATCCTCCACACAGCGGGTTAACAAGGTTGGTCCCTCTTCGAGGAGGCTCCCAGATAGGAGCTGCTCAGCGAGCTGGGCCGACTACAAGGAACCATTATGATCCTCTATCTAGATGGGACATTTAGGTGTGTCAACTGCTACGGGCGAACCCGTCCACCCCGGAGCGTTTTAACGATATTGATCGTTCTATCACGCCGAGGCGAAACGCAGAGACTTTCCCAGTGCCTTGCCATAAGGAGTAGGACTCTTACGAGCAGTGATGTACTTGGATTGTGGATATGTTATGTCCAAATTTTCTCTCCGATATAACGATAAAGTTCGTTGATACGCCTAGGGGTGACGAGCTCGCCAAAGTATAGTCTTACATCCAAATATGTTTTAATCATGTATATTCTCTGAATTAAAACTGCCCCCCCCCCCCTAAATGAGTAGGAGGGCCCAAATGATTTAGTGAGATTTTCCCGGGCTCCTCCTCCCTTTTATGAGCTTGCGTAATTAATGGACGCCCCCCAAATGTATCTAGTGAAATACCCTAAAGGCCAAATGGTCTAGGGTTGTATACTATATTCAATTTTGAATAAACGATGGTGGTCGATGTGATGCAATAATATATTCTACTAAGTAGCTACTGTAGATCTTAAAGACATGATCTGATGCGCTCATCAGAGACAGTGAGCAGGTGGAAAACTACCACGGCCAGACGTCATCACTGATTTATGCATCAAATTACATCCGCATAAGGTGGCTAAGATAATTTAATTTATCATTAATGTCTCATTACGGAGTAACCAGGTTATCCGGCGAACTGTGCAACGTGGAAGTGGCAACATTAACTGTGATTCGAATTATTAACATTACGGATGTTTCAATGAACATTTTTGGTGTGAATTACCTAAAATAACATAGTTGAAGGATTAAAACTATGTCTAAGAAGTTACTGGTCGCGATAGGCATATCTCCAACCACCGTCGTTTCTAGGGGCTGGCCAGGCGGGTCTGCCAGGGATGCAACCCTCAGGGGGTCGCACTTTGTAGATTTACAGCCTGCAGGCCGCTGGGGCACAGGCACACAAAATTAGAACATGACACTCACTTAAAAAAAACTTGCACTTGATTACGATAGGCGCCCCCACAGATTAAGAACGGCGCCCCTAACAACACACAAAATTTGTTCCTAAATAAATGATTAAAAAAAAAACTTTACACACAAACCGAAATGTTGTCACACCCGTACATAAACGTTTACCGTTTTTTCGCTATACGGCACACGCCGACCAAAGCGGCCGGTGGCGGGTCGGCTGACCATGCACTGTGAGAACGACCAGCGAGCGTAGCAAAACACTGTAAGGGAAAATCCCTACAATTTATTCCTTCTTATTTTCGTTGCTAGGGAAAACAAAATAATTGAAAACGGATTATTTTGTGTAATTGTAAAGACGCTTGAAATTCATGAGGAGAAGATTGAAATAATAAGGTTAAATAATGAATGACTGAATATACATATTTGGAGATAGATTTATTTACTATCTACGCTATAATATCGATTGGAGTATGGCATTGCAAAAAGTATTAATGCAGAAAATATTATTGATAAATTGGCCTCAGAAAAAGCCACAAAAGTAAACTTTTAAGATATTTTATAATGCCTAAATTAACGAACTCGTGTTGTTTTCCTTCCTACATAATAGTAAATAAAAACTAAATTTATGCTTAAATTTATATATAACTTAAATTACCTTTTTCAAAGTTATTGTGTTGTTTCCTTCCTAGAAAATAAGTCTTGGGGGGCGCAAAATTCAAATCTTGTCAGGGGCACTCACGACATTAGCTACGACCCTGCTTACAACATCCTTTTTTAGTCCAACGCATTTTAGATATCTTAACGTTGTTTTTAATTAAGTAACAGATTGGAACAGTCTTCCACAGGAAGTGATCGATCTGTACGTGGTTCAAAAATAAAATAACTTGGACAAGTTCTTGAGTTTTGGGACGCTGTTAGTTAGGAAGGATGCTGTTAATTGGTGCTTTATTTGGAGTGGTTCGAAAACACCATGATATGCTTATCATATTCCAGCACTATAGATAAGTAAGTAGATCATACAATGTGAAAACAGGCAAACAGCTATGCGAACAGGTTTTTGTAAGAATAGTCTTATTTAGCAATAAAGATTGATTTGCAGGCGTGGTTGAGACGCCGACTGCAGCAGCGGCTGCTTGCTCACACGATTTATATCAAATAGAAAGTGGTGTGGCAGCCCAATTTTATGCAGTCTTGTGTAGCGCCTATTGTTCTAGAATATTCACAAATTATGGCAGCGCTTCTAATGGCAAACGACCCGGATGCAAAGATAGTCGCGAAAAGTATTCAGGGTGATGCACATTTTTAAAAGCTGCAAAATACTCATCAACTTTACCTACAGTACGGTCCCGCCAAATTTGTTGATCCCCCCGCACACTGGCTCTAAAATACGGTCATATATACAAAACCCCGGATGTACCTACATTTTAAAAGGGGGGTGCAGAGAACCGGTTTTGCCGCCCTCTAGTAAAAAAAAACAAAATACTAAGTTTTTAATAATGATTTTAAACATTTATTTTCCTGGCATTTTTTTTCAGCAAACCCGTCAATTAAAATGTCATAATAGAGAATATTGGCTATTTCACTCTCAGTTGATAATATTGCCAATCTTCGACAAGCGCTCTTGGACATTGTGGAAAGTAAATATTTTCTGAGGAGCTTCATTTTACTGAAGCTTCTTTTACCTGAAGCAGTAGTTGGTGGTAGGGATGCACACATTTTAAGAGCTATGCTCAAGTCAGGAAATACATCTTGTAAATCGTTTTCATATATAACTTATTATAAATGAAGAGGTTATAATTGAGAAATATTTTAATGTATAATTAGTCATTGTTCTTTAAAAACTTCAAGTTCGGAAATTAATTCCGCCGAATTCAAGTCCATGTCATATTTAAGTGTCAAATTAGGTCCATATTTTTTAAAATCATTTCTAATCATTTTCATCAATGCTTCGCCAGTCAAAAAATAATCGACTGAATTCAAATCCATGTCATATTTAAGTGCCAAATTAGGTCCATATTTTTTAAAATCATTTGTGGTCATGTTTATCAATGCTTCGCCAGTCAAAAATGCAAAATAGGAATTCAGCTTTCTCGCAATATCAAGTCTGTGATTAATTTCTGTTCAAGTCCGATCCAATATAACGTTTGTCAGCTGTATAATTCCTTACCTTGTCGAAAGTATCCGCAGCTCATCGGTATATTTACTTAAGGTGCTCTACGTTCATTTATTATTTAACTCATTGTCATCGACTCGGCAGTGGCAGTAGCTTCGTCAAATCATTCATCAGATAGCGAGACTGGCTGGCCATCCCTCAGTCTTTGCCGCCCGGCGAAGTGCCCCCCACCCCCAGATCCGGGCCTGCATATACAATAAACCACATCACGAGACAGAAAATGAAATTGCCTTTTGAAAGACTATAGCTGCTATACGACCTTCCAACACTAGCATTCCGCAAAAACGTGCGCTGTTACAGCGAACGGTAAATTGGTGTTCAATAACTGCAATACATGTGATCTACGCATGTTAGCGAGGGATCAACAAATTTGTCGGGGACTATATCCATGTACCGTGGGGTATAGCACGCTTCATTGGCGAATCGTTCAGCATGAACGCGATCTAGATCTAGTTCAGCTCGGCGCTGGAAATTGCGGCGTTATCGGAGAAATACCGCAGAGTTGCATTGTGATTCATCACGCAAATTATGGTGTTTGGATATCCGATATAAATCGTGGTTCTTCCTAACGCTGTAAAATTTCTCCTTCATCGCTTTCTCTGCTCAATTTACATTCACGTCGCCTGCAATGATAGCTCAAATGGGATCTATAGAAGAACTACCGTCGATGTGCCTTACTTGAGACAGTTTTCAACTTTAGAATTGTATAACTCTATAATTTATTTATATATTTTTAATTGAAAAAGTGTGGTTTCTGAGTCAAGTCTTATTCTACGGCA